>CM046864.1:27835705-28126909 GCA_025617745.1 Heliocidaris erythrogramma
TTTTTAAAAAGGCCAAAGGTAGATGAAATGCTTGTAATTATTTTTTTCAAAACGTCTTTTATTTCTTTTCTTTTTAATTATGTATTATTAATTTTTTTGTCAATGTAGGGCCTATTATACGTTAATTCATTATCAATGCATTTTTTTGGGGGAGGGGAGTGGACAAATAAACTTAAACCATGTGCCCCCCCCCCCCCTGAAGAAAAGGAATATGGTAACTTTGAGAAAAGTGGCGGATCCAGGGGCACTTCCGGCCAGTACCGCCCCCCCCCCTTGGAAGAAAAGCATTTTGACCATAAAGGATCCTCAAATTTAGTCGATTGTGCCCCCCCCCTTTTTTAGAATGAAAACCCTTTTTTTTTGTTGCGTGTCAGATATTTGTATTGTAACTCATGAATGAATCAGTTGCGGATCCAGGGAGGGGAGCACTTCCGGCCCGTGCGCCCCCCCCCCCCCTTTGGAAGAAAAGTATGCATTTTAATGCATCAATTAATGTTACTCTAAGAATTTCACCTTGTTTTACTTGTTTTACACATACATGTAGGCCTATTACAAATCTCATGAGTATAAACATGTATGAAATACAAATCCAACTGGCAATGTCTTCTCATGCAAAGTCTTCAGCTCCACATGGATTTTATTAGTTAACGATCAAAGAAGTTACACACAAAGTGGCTGGAAAAAAAATCAAACTATTTTCTGATATTTACATAATAGTTGCTTGGTGGAAATTACAATGAAAGTGTTAATCCCAACTCAATCTCATCCGAACTAAATTAACAAGTATTCGCAATGGGTTTCGAGATAGACTACGGGTACATTTGCGCGATGGGGCTGATGATTCTTCCAGAATAATTATGAGGTGGTAGTTGCCCGATTATCAACACTTTCATAATCCTGGGGGGGGGGGGGGGGACCTGCAGCCCCTTGCCCCCCCCCCCCCCCCGCCTCACATGCCTATATGGATTCGGATTGAATCAATATGCTTTTTAGGGAATTTATAGTTCAAGTTCAAGTTATAGTTCAATTGGCTGTTTTCTTTAACATCAACACATTGCATACGTAGGATATTTAGATGAAGATACGATTCCAAAAACAGAACTATGCCATAATGAATATATTATAATCCAAAATAAATTTTCATTATGCATTATGAATCTGTAAAATATTTAGGCGTCCACTTAACAAGCCAGGTTTCATTTTCATCCTTAGTAGATTCTATAGTAAAAAAAAGGCTAACTCCCGTTTGAAATTTTTGTATAGATACCAAAATTGCATGAATTCACATGCAAGACGTATACTATGCTTTGTGCTTCAGTGCTTATTCGACTATGCTAACGCCGCGTGGTATACTAATTTAGGCAAGTCGGAACAAAAGAAATTAAAAATCATTCAAAATAAAATGGTTAGATTTATTCTTTGTTAGTAGGCCCAAGAACGCACGTTGGCTATAATGAGTTATCTAGATCTGCTGATGGTCTACTTGATGTCAGTCAAAGATCAAAACAGCTCATACTACATCACGCGCACAAAATATATCACTCGAGGGCGAATGGCTTGTCGCGAATGGGTGGGTTGCGGGCACAGAGCTGTGGTTGCGGGAGCGGGATGGGAGCGGGAACAGGCACACCCTTTCGAGACAAGCCCCCCCCCCCCCCCCCGGTTATCTCGAATGGACGCGTTCCCAGCGAGAAGTTCAATGAACGCGCCACTTCGAGACAACCGGTGGGGGGGGGGGGGGGACTTTCCTCGAATGGGTGTGTTGAGTAGACTTTTGTAACAGACGTTTTAGAAATTTTTGAGAAATGTACTCTTGCTGTTTTTTTCGTTTTTCTTTTGTCTAAGATGTAGATTAGAAAATATAATAAAACAGTATCTAAAAAAAAACTTTTGACAAGGAAATCATGATTTGTGCAAAATAAATAAGAGAATTGAATAATTTTATTATGCATTAAAACACACGGGGACGAAAGGGCAAGTGGCGTAGCTAGGATTTTTGTATTTATTTATTATTATTTTTGGTTGGCGTAAAAAAGTGTTAAGCGATTAATCGCTAAATTCCGATCAAGCGCTAATGGCAATCAATCGCTAAAATCCGTAACACAAAGCCCCCCCCCCCCCCCCCTTCAATCAAAGGCTATGAGAGCTTGATTCATAGCGATCGATCGGTATTAATTTTTGCAATGAATTTAAATAACACGTCATATAATATGAATAAAATGGAGGTACTTTTTCCAAAGTCATGCTTTCAGCGATATCAGCGGGGAAATGTGGAATTGTCATAGTCTCAAGACAAGTCGTTACGTGTTATTTAAAATTCATGTTACGTGATTTAAAAAAACCTCAATTTTCTCATATTTTTAGTGTCATCATCACCTTGTCAATTGGTAGGTGATGCATATCAGGTATTTCTTTCTTTGCTGCTTTCTTCACCTTCTTTCCTTCTCTTCCTCCTTCCTTCATGGAATTCATGTTACCGTGATCTAATAAAACGTGAAGAAAAAGACGTATGACTAATAATATCCTTAATTTCCAGTCGAAATGAAAAAGAGGCAAGATGAAGCTGCATGTACATGTATATCTTACTTAAAAGTCAGAAGTTGACACTGAAATTGGTCCATCAATGCATCTTTATTTTCAAAGTAGGTAAGGATGTAAGCCCGCTTTTAGGATTTTCAAAATGTAAAAAACTGAATAGACAAATTATTGGATTGAAACATGCACCGCTCTAAGAGACAAGCGAGGTTTAACACGAGAGAGAGAGAGAGAGAGAGGAGGGGAGAAAGAGAGAGAGATTCCTCACGGCTTGGGAGAGTAGGATCAATGCAAAGATTTTTTTTTTTAAATCACAGGTACATTTAAGGGGCATTATGTTTTATGTTTCTAGAACACTGAATAAACAAAACAAAACACGATAGTTGTATTTATAACAAAAATGAAAATTTGCAAAGTGGATATTCCATATGTGACTAAATCCTACCTTCCAATAGGTATCATTAATTACATAAATACATTGCAATTAGCTTCCTATTATGCCTTGTCAAACAGGCGCAGATGGACAATGGATGTGTTTACATAATCCTGACAAAATCATTCACTTGACTACTTTTGAGAAAGCAATACAATTTTCACAAATAAATAACTTATATTGCAAAAATAATTTGACGCCAAATTGCACGCCGAGAAAGTTACAATACTCAAAGTTTTACTAACATGCAGGTAAATTGAATGAGACATGCACTTTGAAGTAGTTATTATGGTTGTAATGCCAAAAAAATATTTTTTTCTCTACTTCCAGCAATGTCCAGAGTATTTTGGCCAGCAAAGCTTGCTTTAGGGGCACTTTGATGGGGTTTTTCTTTCAGCAGCGTGTTACACCCCCTTCCCGATGGAAATTTTTATCAGCTTTTATATTTTTATAATGTACACCCATACCTCGTCCTGATGAAAATAATTGGTCTATATAGGCCTTACGGGGAAAAACTTGCCCCAATTTTTAGGGGCCGTCTAACAACCCATCCCAACTGAAAATTGTGTCAGTGTTTGTATTGTGGTACTGTATAGTCGGATGAGTTAGGGGGAGGGGAGGACAAACAAACACACACAAACTTTACATACTCTTACCATCCTGTTTCTTAATTCTGCAAGCGATCGCGAGCAATCTAAAGCTTAAAAATACACGATTATTATAGTTTTTGAAATGTAATTTCAGACAGCTGATAGGCATTGGTCGTGGTTGGTGATTGTGAATAATTGCAGCATGATTCAGGACGCTAATACTTCTATACTTCTATACTTGTGCGTTTTGGCTTTCCCAACATTGTGCGGTTTTGTGCCCGTTTCTTTCATTTCTTAAATCCAATGCATGGTGGGAAAAACCAAGCGAACAAAAGTAGAAGCGGGGGGCAACCTCGCTAGTCATAAGGACCGCTATTCATAACGTGTAAGTTCCTATACCTGAAGGTTCGCTATTCATAAAACGGAAAGGGGTCACTATTCATAAAATCATTAGGACCATTATTCATTAGGACCGCTATTCATAATGTGAGATGAGGGTCGCTATTCGTAATTCACATGGAGGGTCATTACTCGTTCAGAACCACTATTCGTAATACGAATTAAGGGTCGCTATTCATAATACGGGAAAAGGGTCGCTATTCATAATACGAACTGAGGTTCGCTATTTATAATACGGAATGAGGGTCGCTATTTATAATACGATATGAGGATACAGCGACCCTCATTTCGTATTATGAATAGCGATGAATATTGAGCCTCTTCTCCATTATGAACAGCAGTCCTTCTGAATAGATTTCGTTATGAATAGCGGTCCTTATGACTAGCGAGCGGACCCCAGAAGCGACCTTAATCTACGTCACATTTTCACATGATCGTGAAAATAGTTTATGTTTTAAAATCTATTTGAACTATATGAGAATACAGGTAAAAGATATTCCTTTAAGTTTTAAATAAATACAATTTAGAAAGAAGAATGAATGTTGATTTTCTGTTCATACCCGGTACAAAATAAATAATTATCATCATAAATTATCATCATAATTATAGATGAAGGAATAACTTCAAAGTAATTGAAGAGCAAGAGCATTTAAGAGATATCTTGCTCCCAAGAAGTAGTATAAATCCGTTCTGTGGAGGGTGGGGGGCACACACATACAATCGACATGAAATCCACGTGTTGGCATATTATGAAGACTCAAAAATTAAACAAAAGTAGTTTTATGCTTTAATCCAACGGCTCATTGATTCCTGGCACTAAGTTTCGACATTTCCCTACATCTTTCTCATGTGATCTTAAGTTATGTGTACATCTGTACACATATACACACAGGGTCCGTGGAGCGTTTTTATAAGTGGGGGAGGGCGAAAATCAGCCATGCTGTTTCTAAATTTTGCAAGCAATCGCGAGCGAGCAAAACAAAATACACACTTCATTAAAGTTTTTTTTAAATGTTATAAAACATAAGACCAAATAAGTGACCGAATATGACGGTATTTGCTGCCCACATCATCCAATAAATTCGAAATTTTACGAGCGAGGAAAAACACACTTTATATGATTTAAAAATATTATTTCTTCATCGCAATATACTCCCTTATTTTAGAAATTATATATTTTGGCCCTTTGCTGCCCGAATATGAGGATGTTCTGGCACCTCCATGGTTGAATTTGATTAATTTGTCATCATCTTAAATTTTCAGAAACGCATTTCATGAAGAGTCGTTCTGATCCAGCACTACGGCATAACAGAGGACACATTCAAATGGATAATGGCTTTCCTGTCAGACAGGAAACAATCTGTGCTTGTCAATGGCAAAGAGTCTTATGGCGGGATGCGAATTTTTTTTTCCCACGAACTTTTTGTCCCTGGCGCATGCGCACATGGTCATATTCTCCAGACCTCATTAATATTCATTAATATCTCCACTACTTATCATTACGTCATTAGGCAATTCATGAACGCGTGCGCGCTTCCTTCCTCTCTCTTCTGTCTGTGATGAGATTTTCGGAGAAGTTAAAATAAAGCTGAATAAGGTTTATCGCTAATCGAAATTGCAGTGCATCATGGGATTGAAAAGGGGGCAAGCCTATGGCGCTTACAATGTGGTTTGCACCTTTTCAATCCCGTCATGCATTGTAATGCATCGCCCTCTGTTGATATTTGCCGATTCGCGATAAAGCTTATTTCAAAGAAATATCTGGGATCTATGTATAATCTTTAATAAATTAGGTCCTATGTAGGATAATTAGAAATTATGAGGTCAAGTTTCATACTGGGCAGAATAATTATTCACTCAAGACTAAGATGATTAAAAAGTATAGTAGGTATAGTACAACGAACACCAGTAGTGGGTGAGTCTTGTTTCTCGTATGTTGTCATACAGTACTTTGATTAAAGGGATCTTATTTCTAAGGTTATTTCTATGTCATTAATTTAACTCTTCTCCGGACCTAATTTCCAAGTTTATTTCTATATCACTAATTTACCTCTTCTTTATATGTATGCCTTTTGCCTTCTTTCTCACCCATTCTTTTGTCTACCCCCCCCCCCCCCCCGAATCGGGCGTCCCGCAAGGCTCGGTCATCGGCCCGGCTCTCTTTATCCTCTATATCAACGACATTCAACATCAAATCGACTCTTCGGTTGTTTGCCGATGACTGTGTCGTATATAGAGAGATCGTAACTGATGAAGACTATCGCAGACTTCAACAAGATCTACTACAGCTTTCATCATGGTCTGCTACATGTCAAGAAACGGGGTAAATGAAGAAAAAAATAATGCTTACGGATTATGCGCCCCCCCCCCCCCCCAATCCGAACGGTTAATGCATTAGAAATACAGTTTTTGAGGGTTGGAAATGCAAAAAAAGTCAAAAGCTCAGTTGCTTTGCTCCCTTGCCTAATTATTAGCTTTAAGGATCTCGTAATTTTGCGCCCCCCCCCCCCCGTATATAGTTCTCAAACAGCTTAAAGGGTCCAAAATTTGAAAAATAAAAATGTAATTGTCGTTGTTTTGCTCGCTATCATGTAATAAGTTTCATCTGAATCTTGCTAGATATATTGCGCCTGCAATAAACTGTATAAAACAGCATTTGCAACATTTGCAACATTTGAATGAGATCCCAACTTTCGGTCGCCTTGTTGAATTTCTCGACCACTTCTCAAGGGTTTTCGTTAATTTTGCTCCCAGTGAATAGAAAACCGTTTATCAATGTACTAAATTCGAACTTCTCGATTGCTCAATATCAGTAGTTCAATTGCAAAATTTCCTAAGTAAAATGCACAGGGAATTACGTTTTTAGGGTTAAAAATTGAAAAATTGCCACTCGGTCGCCTTGCTCCGTCACTTCTACAATAACTTAAATAAGTTTGGGGACTCGGGGGTTGGGGCGCAACATAATTGTTTGCCACGGGCGCCATAATCCCTAGATACGCCACTGCCCGTATATAGTTCTTAAATAGCTTAAAGGGTTCAGATATTAAAAAAATAAAGATGTAATTGCTTTGCTCGCTATATCATGTAAGTTTCATATGACTCCTGCTAAATTGCGCCCCCAATAGGATAAAGTGTATAAAACAGCATTTGCAAAGGTTCAAATTTTGAAAGGAATCTTAAATTCAGGTAGCCTTGCTGGTTTTATCGACACTTTCTCAAGCCTATAGGCTAGGGTTTTTGTTACTTTTGCTCCCGATATAGATGTGAGTGAACAGAAAACCGCTTATCAATGTATACAATTTGAGCTTCTCTATAACGCTCCATTTCGGTGGGCAATTGCAAAATTTCCTGGGTAAAATGCGCAAGAAATTGCGTTGTTTACGGATATAACATTTTTTCGCTCGGTCGCTTTGCTCCCTCGCTTGTACAATAACGTAGGTAAGTTTATGCACTCTGAGGGGTTGGGGGGGGGGGGTAACTTCATTGTTTGCCCCGGGCCCCATAATGCCTAGATACGCAACTGACTTCACTTCCCTCGCCGGCCGGTCATTTCCCCCCCCCCCCCAAAAAAAAAAATAAAAAATAAAAAAATAAAAAAATAAAAATCATGAACACGGATCGACACCCCTGGTTGGAGGTGATGTAATCTATATAAATCAGCTTAATTAAATTCAAGATTATTTTTCAAGGTAGCTTCCAGATTCCAAATTTTCAACCCTTGTACAGGAGTACATGTTTACGCATTCAAACCGATGACATCGAACAAAGAGAACAATGGGTCATCGGTAGTAATTCAATAGGTCATCGGTTGTCAACAATTGGTGAGGTTTATTCCGTCAATGAATTTTGTGACGCAATTCAATAGTGGAGTCATCGGTTGAAATTCGAACAATAGAAAACATAAATTCGTGTCAATGTGTGTGTATGTGATGTCCTTACAATGCTTTACCTCAATTGATAAGGGATTCAGACTAGCAAGCAGGGCTATTGAACCATGAACATTAAAGCAACATGCATACTTCACATGCACAGGCCTATATGGTTCGGACACACTCACTTAAACGTTCATTGACTCGTTTGTCAGGGGTGGCGCAACGGTATTATCATAGGAGGGGCAAGACGACCACAGACTTTGGGGTTTCAACGAACTAAAGTTATTAAGCCTACGCACACCCTTTGAAAAGATGGAACTTATGATGAGAATTGAAAATTTCTTTTTGATCAGTTCATGTTGCTATACCCTACTCCTACATTCTCTTTAATATCACATATTAAATTTTTTCTATTCTTTTTCTTTTAATTCTATTATTTGCATAATATGCAGTTCTGCTCTACTCATGAACATTACTGCGTGCGATTGAAGCAGGTTTGGATATTTGGAAAAGTGGGCAGGCATAGTGCCCCCTTGCCTACAACTGAGATTATTCATGTTTTAGATTAACAAATAATGACAATGATGATGATGATGATGATGATGATGATGATGATAATGATGATGATAATACAAAAAATATAACCAAAGTAGTTCAAAACAATAGACAATTGATGAATAATCTGATAATGAAAATCAAAGCTGGTGTACACCTCCATTGACCGACCCACAACTGGGTCATTCCAACGAATTATACATTTATTGTATATATTAACATAAAATAGGGCCTATATATATATATATATATATATATATATATATATTCTTTTTGTTTCTTCTGTTTCTTTTTTAGGGGGAGGGTGGTCACTTGAAAAATCATAGGGGCAACCGCCCCCTTGTCCACCCCCCCCCCCCTCCCACCCTGTAGCGCTGGCCCATGCAGCGCCATCCTCGAAAGATGTCTTTGAGGCATCTATAAAGGCGAGTCGGATGACAGTGCAAAATTCGTCGATATCAAGCAATTCGCTCATGACGACGGTCTCCTGTGTTCTAATTTTTTGTGAGTTAAATATCAATTTTCAATATACTCATATTCAG
The DNA here is from genome assembly GCA_025617745.1 of Heliocidaris erythrogramma. Classification (NCBI taxonomy): domain Eukaryota; kingdom Metazoa; phylum Echinodermata; class Echinoidea; order Camarodonta; family Echinometridae; genus Heliocidaris; species Heliocidaris erythrogramma. Next base: position 27,844,632 of record CM046864.1, read on the forward strand.
CATTCAAATGTATATAAATGACTTTTATGTTCCAATGAATAAACAAACAAAGTCACCCGATGTTCGGACAGCAGAGCGAACTGCCCGAATATCAGATGTAAATACCTTATCTCGTATATTTTGGTAATAATATTTCCTCTAAAGGCTTTAAAATTAAAGTGCCAAAAATTTGCTCGCTCGCTCGCCAGATGTAGAATCCACAAATTGATGGGTAAGTGACGTCAGTCATCGCAGAAATACGTATATTAAAAAAAAAAATTGTATAAGAGACATCGGTCACGTCGAGTTCGAAATTGAGCTCGTGCGCAGATACAGGTAGGGTACTCCTATGTAATGAGTTAATGTAATTGGTGATTGAACTTTGCATTTTCAAATTTCCGCCCCCTCCCTATTGGGAAATCCTGGATCCGCCCCTGTCTATGCCACATGCCATCTCTCCAGCAACTTACTTTGGTAGGCATGACCATCTGGCTAAATATGCCATACCGAAATCTACAATAGACACATACAAATATGCTTTACTTGCACCCATGCAAGCCCATTTTATTGTATATATGTGAGCAACTCAAACTTGCACCTTGTCACCTCCACTGGCACATGACACAACTGACATCCCAGTATAGCTTCCACGGGGCTGCTTCTTTTGGGATTACTGCAACAAGTAACAAGTAAAGATCCTATTTTGACTACAAATATAACGAAAAAAGTTTTTCACTATCTTGTAGAATAGGAGTCGCAAATATTCATTTTACTGAGTGTTTAAAAGATATAATCCTTAGGGGGAATATAACAATAGGTCGTCCCCCATTAGCCTATGCCCCCCCCCCCCCCACCCCTGCTTCTGGCGACTATATGCTTGAAGTACAATCCACCTTATAATAATAATAATAATAATAATAATAATAATAATAATAATAATAATAATAATAATAATAATAATAATAATAATAATAATAATGATGATGATAATAATAATAATGGGCGGGGAAGGCATGTTCAAGGACTTTGCACTTGATGCGCAGTTTATTACTGCGTCTCGTTTCAGCACATTCTGGGGTAAAAACTTCCCGAAATTAATCCGCTTCCCTTTGCCACAGAAATCACATAAACACTGGCCCCAGGTAAACGATTTTTACTACATTTTTGTTGTGTATGAAAAAGAAGTAATGGGGCTTTGCTATAAATACAAATGCTCGGGAAATTTTTCTTCGAGAGGAAGGTGCAAGGAAGCGAGAATGGACAACCATTATCAATTCATGATGCGTTGCCACTCGACTTTTAGAGATATATTTTTAAATCTGAATCCTAGGCGGAATCAGTATTGTTTGGCTGCAATAAATCAGCCAGGAATTACGGCTGATCAAAATATACATTTTAGAGAAATATTTCCAGATGGTGGAGGAATTTCAGATAAATTTATGGTCGCAACATTTTGTAAAAATTTCAACAATCAAGGCATGAATAAGAACGACCATGCCGAGGTAAGAGTAATTCCCTTATTTTTTAAACTAATTGAAAATCATATTGCTAGTGGCAAAGAAAAAACAATACTCTATTTTTTCACATATTACTCATGTTGTACAGATTGTACAGATTACCTTATTAATAACTTAATTAACCCATTGGAATATATGAATGTAGAAATAATAATCGGTTATGTGAAAAAATACGAAGGCAAAAATGATAGTCCAAGCAAATCCAACAAAGCATTTGAGAAATTTTTAGACCTTAAAAAATACAAAAATGTAAGCATTAAGCGCCTGAATATTAAACCACTTAAATATGAAAAATTACATGTGTCGTTTGGTTTAGAAGCAAGATCCGTCGATTATGTTCAGTTTCATGGTGACACCTTTCGGCCGGAGTTCGTACTGTTACCTAATAGAGATATTTCTTATCAAGTAAATTTAAAAGACCCATTATTTTACGTTTCTTTACCAAACGCCTGCGGAACGTTAACCACTTACATGACTTACGACAGGCTAAATATCCATTTTCCTGAGGCACAAACATGGCTCTATGCCGGAGCCAAATCAAAAATGAGTTGTAGATTGACAAATATCGGGGGAAAACTCTATCAGTTTAACAATGGTTTTGTGAAAAATAAAGATTTAGGCCTGATGACTGTTGAACCATTTATCTTGCTAATGTCACCGGATGGAAATTACTTTCCTGTTTGGATCAGGACAAATTTATTAATCTTTGTAGAAAGGGGTGCAACTATTATTGAAATTTCCTCTTCTCATCGAGTAGTACTTGCGAAACCCATTCCCCGAGACGGATTTTTTATATTATACCCACAGAGGCCATACATGGTAGAATAAAATAAGATATCTGAAAATTCCTCCAACATCTGATGTAGTTCCTCTGCGAAATTTAAAAAAAAAATCCTTCCTCTCAGAAGAAAATAATTAAAGGCATACTTAGACGTCTACTACTCAAGGTTTTCGGGGCGGATCACTCATTATTTTATTTTTTTAATCCGAAAATCTGACAGGGAGTATAGTGGACCGGCTAAATATTAATGAAGCCTTTCTTTTTATGGAATCATACAGTCGAACCAGACAAATTGGCAACTTCATTTCTTTAAGCTTTCGAATTGTATTTTGGTTTTACGACTTGAAGCTTTATTTTGTCTGACTGTGTAAATCATGTGCATGCTTGCAAGTATTTCTGTTACTCTGTTTATTTGGATATGTTGTTAAACGTGGAAAACTTTCTTGCAGAAAAAAAATGTTGCTTCCAATAAAACTGACTTGAATATATTATAGGCCAACAGATAAGCCATCGTTATTTTGTCATATAGGGTACTAATATGGGTAGGGACCTCGGTCAACTACTTCAGGGCGTGACGACCCTGCCTTACACGAGTCCCGGGTTCAGCTGGCTCCGGCTGACAGCATCCGGAATGAACCCTACACGAAAGCTGGAGTGGAACCCCGTATGGTTTGGTGCCAATCGTATTACCTTAATGCCTTGCTGTCCTTCAGAAAAAAGAGCTATAAAAAAATTAAAAGAAGAAGAAAAGTAAAAGAAAAAAATGAAAAAGAAAAAAAAGGGAAAACAGAAACAGAAACAAAAAAATATTCATGCATATCACTTTTGTCAGTACAATACATAATTTCCTGTATAAACAGTGAAAGTGTTTGGCCATCAGATCTGGCCTTATTGACGTAGCCGTTTTGAAAGGTTTGAATGTATAGAAAGATCCGTCCAGCCAGGACCAGAAAAGTTCTGAATAAGGCTTTACTGGGTCAGAAACGGATTCAAGACAAGTGCAAGCAAAGCCGAATATTTCACACCACACCCTGGCTGCTGATGAAGAGTGTGGTACAGTGTGATCATGACTTGTGAACGCATAATCATCATTGTATATAAACACACTTTCGGTTTTATCAATGATATATAATATTTATATTTTAATAGAAGATTTATTGATTTATTTCATCAGTATTGTTACGGTTAGAGTTGCGATATACCAAGGAGTTACTAGGCAAGCTTGCTTGGTAACTCCTTGGATAGTAAATTTAGAGTTAGGATAGTGACAAGCATGACATTTTTTGCTTGTAAGAAAATTCTCGGAGATTTGTGCCCCCCCCCCCCCCCCTTCACAAAATCCTGGATCCGCCCTGATCTGCTGTGGTGTTAAATATAAATGATGTTAAACATAAATACAAATATCGCGTAACAATCATAGCATACATTAAATATCTAAAAGATAAGAAAAACAAATTAAAAAAAAAACATGAGAAGGGTAAAAAAAAAACACCATCAGTATGTGCTACGGACTACATTGTACAGAAATATATTTATTAGCACTTATGTAGGGAGTGAAGGGCATGTTTGAACAGTCATTTGTATTGCTCCAGAGATGGGACCAGCCAAACGAATAGTTTGTTGAAACGAAACTGTTCTCTGTCTCGGAATATTGATGTCTCCCAGTTATTCATAATCAAGCGTATAAGATTACTTTAAACTTTTTAGGGCCGCACAGTCGTGATAATAGTAGCGATGAATGATATGTCATGTAAGTCAAGATGACGATTATCAAATTTGTATTAGTCGGAATTATAAAAGAAAGCATATAGACCTTCCCATACATTTCATCAGAATACAATCAGAATATCCGCATTTCCAATATTTGACATTAGCTTGTAGTATTACAATGATTATACATATTTTTTTACAACCGGTTATAGACATATAATCATTTAAATACTCACACGTCTTGTCATATTGGCTATAGAAATCAGTTTTCAGATTTTTGTTTTAAAGGTGATCAAATTCCAGTTCTTTAATTCACTGCATACTCCAACAGTCTGTAATATCTCTAAGACTTAGTGTAAAGTTAAGAGAAATGCGTAATTTCTTTGGTTTGTCATCAATCTCAAGAAAGGAAGGAAAATTGTGTTTGCAAAGTAAATGTTTCTAAGTTCCTCAATGATGTATATTGTTTATATTTAGAATGACATATTATTCTAGTCTATACTCGCGCCTTTCGCGCGGCTTTGATGAAAAGATCATACCAACCATTACAATGTGAATTTGGTGGAAGGATGTATACTTTAGAGAATTGTGGATTGAAAACAGGTGACAGAGGCGATCATAAACATAATACACAAATAAGTGCATAAAAGAGTTTGATGTTGGATATATAAATATTTTCATAAAATGGCGTAGCCAGGATTTTTCAATAGGAGGGGTCAGACGTGAAGGATGGAATTTACTTTTTAATTGAAAATGAGATAAATTACAATTGAATTGAATTAAATGTAACAGGGTTGGGTGCAGGGTGGGGAGATTTCCCCTTTCCCGCGAAAACCTTGGCGATTTAACAAATTTTGAGAGAAAAGCGCCTTTTTAGGCTTTTTTCTCTCTCACTTTCACCGCTTTCTCGCTCTTGCTTTTTTTTAGGGGCTGAATAGGGGGGCATAGCCCCTTGTAATAATAATAAGATAAGATGCTTATATAGCGCAAAATACAAACTTCTGTCTATGCCCTTAACAAAGTAAACATAATTTATAAACATATCAACTTAAGGTACAATAATCATATAGTGATATCAGAATTTAAATTATCATAACTCTAACTGCGACTTAAGGCGAAACCTTTTATCTCATCCTATTGTTAGGATTCGCCTTAACCCACGTTCGTTTCGCCCTAACGTCGAATTTCTATTGTGACGGAATAAACCTATTGTTAGGTTTCGCCTTAAGTCGCAGATAGGTAAATTAATGTAATGACAATAATTAGAACAACATGATAGATGTATTCAGAAATTATCTTAACATTTCAATAACCATAACTAAAATTATGTCTTCAGAGATTTATTGAAATTGTGAACAGATGGTGCATCCCGGAGCTGGAAAGGCAGAGAGTTCCAAAGTGTCGGCGCAGCGGTGCTGAAAGCCCGGTCCCCGTAGAATTTAGTCCTAACCTTGGGAGTCTGGAGGAGGTTCATGTCCTTGGATCGAATGTTTCTGGTAGGGGTAGGCCTATATTCATTGATGATATTTAATATGTAGGACGGGGCAGTACCATTTAAGGCTTTGTACACCATCAGCAGGATCTTAAATTGGATGCGATGGTGGACTGGAAGCCAGTGTAATTGCAGAAGAAGAGGTGTGATATGTTCATGTTTGCGTGTCCTTGTTACGATTCTCGCTGCAGTGTTCTGGATGCGTTGTAATATCTTGATCTCCACGTCTGGCAGGTTTCCGAGAGGAGCATTGCAGGTGTCAAGCCTAGAGGTGACAAATGCGTTTAATAATCTCGAATGTGACCTATCTAGCGTATTGCCCCCATTGCTGATCGACAGGTCATTTTTACTTGAGACTTCATTGTGAGGTGTTGGTTCATCATGGCTTCAACGTTGCGAACAACCTCAGATGTCGTTATAACTTGCCTTCCCATACATATCTTGATGTCAGGGCTACATCTCGGCAGAAACTTCGACGTGAAATGGGCCACCTCTGTCTTGGTGTCATTTAAGGTGAGTCTGTTCCTTGTAGCCCAGATTAGGATGTCTTGGAGGCATTTGTTCACGTTTCTGATGGCAGTGTCACGGTCGGCGCTGTTGAAGATGGTGCAGACTTGTGTATCGTCGGCATAGAGTATGTCCTGCATTGGTGTAACGTTGAGCGTGTAGAGAAGGGGTCCTATTACTGATCCTTGAGGGACTCCGCAGACATCATTGAAGGACTTAGACACAGAATTGCCGATCTGCACCACGTGGCTGCGACCATGTAGATAAGAGTTAATCCAGTTGAGAACATTGCCAGCGAATCCAAACGGTTCAGATAATCGCTCGATGAGGATCGATGGAGTGGTCGATGGTATCGAAAGCAGATGAGAAATCCAGAAGAACAAGTATGGCTTCTTTCCGTTGATCGAGCGACAGGAGAATGTCATTCTGTAATCGGACAAGGGCTGTTTCAACGCAATGTTTCAACGTTTGTACCCACTGTCGAGTCTACGCCAGTGAAAGAAAGGTCTATATGTTATATACAGTTAATAGTATAATTATTCATACCACTTGAAATTTGAAGTATTAGGCCTATGTGTTTGTCTTAAAGATGAAAGGTTGACTAGTGGAATTCTGTGAATTCTTTTGTTATAATTTCTTTTGAACACGATAAAGTACATGTACATTAAATAGAACAAACCAATTTTTTAATGAAAAACAAAATTGAAAAATTTCAGATCTTGGTAAGGTATGAGTAATTTGTCGTTAACTGTAGGCCTATTGTGTCTGTGTATATAATAATCTAAAAAATGGATTTATTCAAATTGGCCAACCCTGCCTGAAGGTGATGAAATACATTCAGGCATACATAAAAAGGCACACAGAGGCATAAACACACAGACACGCAGGGGCACACAGACACAGACACGCAAAGTCATACCGACACACACAGTCAAGGAAATAATAGTAGGACCATACTGTCAACGATCTCTCCGTACAGCGAGCTGCGTAGCCTTTAATCAAGGCGGCTGTGCTGCTCTGTCGATCTCCTGGTCGATCCTCGAAACGCGCGGACTAGTCCTCTAGATCTGATTGCGCGTTTCGAAGATTGACCAGGAGATCGACAGACCAGCAAAGCCGCCTTGATTAAAGCTGAGCTGAGCGGCATGAACCGCAACAAAAACAAAAATCGCCAGACCTTCAGAATTCGCTCAGTGGGGGAGGGGGTTATGGGGGTCCAGTTCCCCTCTATAATTCCCTGACAAGCAAAAAAAAAAAAAGTTCATATGTCACTATCATGACCAACTCTGCAGTGATAATGACCAGCTAATTGCCAGGCTGTTGTGAATAAATGGACACAAGTTTGTATGCCCAAAAGCCATATTATAGTCGACATCTAATACCGCGGTTACACATTGATCCGACTCGCGGGTTCAGCGCAAAGTCGTGTCGAACACGGCAATTACGCGATCACTGTGATCCGATACTAAGGTTTTGAAACTTCATCTCCGAACTTATCACCTTTGGGTAAACGATTGTGTATATGGCATGTTAGATCACATCGTTTTAAATGTTTGGTTAAAGTTTCCAAAACCGCTGCTCACTCTTTATCCTAAGTTATCTAATGCTCCATTGGTTTTGATCAATTTTTTGATAATAAAATGTTGGGATAGAAAAATATAGCGTGCGCATGCGATGGGGTCAATATGGGTCATAATTATGGTAGCCGAAGGTACCTTTTGAAAGCTCAACTCTGAATTGTCACTTTTGTTCCTTGTATAACAAAACTTCTTCTTCGAGCACTGAAGAATAAACTGTCTGACTTTTTTCTGAATCATTACAAAAAATGACAAATAATTTATAACACACATATATAAGTCCCTGGTGTGGGAGGGTGATACCCCCTCCCCCGCTCGGTCGCTTCGCCGTCATCCCCCCCCCCCAAAAAAAAAAAAAAAAAAAAATCATGAACACTGATCGACACCCCTGTGTAGAAGAGTTAGAGGAGAGCAAATCTTGATCATATAAATTTGGGGCGTTCAGAAATGGAAAGGTCATTAACTATAATTCACTAAATACCTTGAGTTATATCCAGAACTTTCGCCATCTCGTCGCGTTTTTGCATGATATTCATTGGTCCTTACGGTTTCAATTCAAGAAGAATGTCTATGCAGAATGACCATAAAATGGCCCAAAATTTGAGACACCCTGTTTTCTTTCTCTCATTACTGGCGAATGAATGGTGTGCCAGTCTTGTGGCGAAAGGTTTATGAAACTAGAGTGTCCATATTTCACTTTGATATAAAACATGTCATTTTTGGCTGTAAGGTCTCGTCGCGTTTTTCCTGAGGAAAATATAGTACAATTCAACATCTATGAAAATATGTGCTTATAACTATAGCTGTAGGCACAAACCCTTAAAATCGTACTTCGATTTGTACTTTGATTGATGTTTGGGAATCAAATAAACTGAAACTGAATTAAGCCAGGAGCAAATAAAAGTATGAGCAATATCACCAGAGCATGGGTTACATCATCTAATAAGACATGGGCTGCCATTAACATGTTTCATTTTTTTTTCCCTGAGAGATTTTCAGCTAAGTCGAAGACATACATAGAGCTCGGTTAAACAATCATTTTTGTAGAGCCGCGCGGCGCCCCCCCCCCCCCCCCCCTCCTTTAACACCTGATCACAGACATATTACAAAACTGCAATGGTGCTCACATGCAATTTGGCAGCACGTTTTAGAGCGCACAAAGTCTTCTTCTATTATAAGTTCGCTGGATTTTCCCCAACATTGTTTGCAAACTTATATTAAGTATGCTGCTTTATTTCCTCCTCCTGTTTGCGAAAACTCTGGCAAACAAAAGTGCCCTTTATGGTGCTATTCAACATCTTCACATGGTCGTTAAAATAGTTATATGAGTGGAAAGAACATAAAAGGGAAAAAGCAATTAATTATAGGCAAAATTATACACGTATTTACGTTTTTAGAATATTTTTTAACATTTCCACTGATCTCTATTTGTAATCTCTCCAGGGAGAGCATTCCACAACGAAGGCCCTGCATGAGCAAAGCCCCCCCCCCCCCCCCCCCCCCCCCCCCCCCCCCCCCCCCCCCCTTTGTATTAAGCTTAGAAAGAGCAAGTAGTCCTGACCAGACATTTGACAACGTAATGATCTAGACGGAACATAATGATTTATCAAACTAATAATGCTGAGGATAGGAGCAGAGCCATGCACACAACTGACGGCGATATTTCACCCTGGCACATCATTATACAGGAGTTATTTCTCTGCAAAATGTTTGCAATGTAATTATGTAAAACTCTGACAAAGTTCATGTTTAATTGCTTCCATTATTTGGGGGACTCAACTGGCTTCGAGCCAATAACATCGAAGGCGCGTTGCTCAATACTCGTTAGCTGCAGAGAATGTGCAAGTGCCTTATTATTTTTTGTCTTCTTTATTTTAAACTGCAAGGTTGGCCTGTTCAGTTATGCAAACCGCTTTCCAAAGGCGCCCTGTAGTTTAACAAATAATTCTACATGACAATACAAAATACATAGCACTTATTCTCTCTTTAAAAAAGGAGTGAGTTTTCACTATATTTTCACTCTCCCGGGAGTGACGTCAGTGATCACTTGTTTAGGATATCAAGTGACTATCGAGTGCTCTCTAAGAGAAAAAGAGTGGAGTTTCACTCTATTTTTACTTTATTTTCACTCAGTGATCACTCGATATTTTTTTTAGAGAGAGTAGGTAACATGGTAAATTACAAAAATGGGGAGTGAATTAATGGTATTATAAAATGTACACTTTTGAATAGGAATTAATAATTCCATTGAGTCAAGATTTTAAACTTTGCATAGTTGTTTAAAACTAATTTAGGGATATACACGTCTGAGCATTACCAGAAAGTGCATTAAACAAACTGGTTCCAACATATCCACAAGAAATTTTCTGTCCCTAAGATGAACATTAATGAATATAATGTAAAAATCATAGCAACATAAAATTCTTCAATAGTTCGATTTTTTACCAACAATTGTAAATACATTTTCACCCAAGATCATAGGTCAAGCATAACACCCAAGTATTTGATTTTCTTTACATTTTCTTAAGGTCAAACCATTCGTATATTGTATCAAAATCATCTTGTAAGTTCTTCTGTACCTCCTTAATTCAAATTGTTTACCATGGCTTTTAAAATAGCTGTATCATCAGCCATTTTAGAATTTAAATGCAATTGTACATTACATAAAGCGAGAGAATATCAACGGTCCCAAGGTAGATCCCTGTGGAACTCCCGATTGTATTCTTTCATTTAATACCACAGTACATAAGCCGTCCAAGAATAAAATTGTGTGGAATAACATCTAAAGCTTTACGTAGATAGATCTAAGAAAATACCCCAAATAATATATTTTTGGTCTATTTTATCACACAAAATAATCTGTAATTTCAGTTAAACATGTATAAAATTGATCATGCATTGCTCTTTCCAATACTCCGGACAAGGCAGTTAGCACAGACATTAGCCTCTTGTCGAGGCCCTGGCGCTGTTGAAATCCTTGGCGATATGGAGAAAAACCGAGGCGCTTGCGCCGAGGGCCTCTTGACACCCGACCTGAATTATATATTCATGAGGCACGATTTCCTACTGAATTATGCATGAAAACGTGAATAGTTAGATAACCGCGGCGATCGCCCAGCAAATTGGCCAATGAAATCTCAAGGATTTCTTACTTCAGTTCTGGACTAGTCTATTATTTGGGGGGGGGGGGGATTACGTAAATCTCTTGCTCAAAATACATTCACAGACAAGCACATTATGAAGAATTCGATCTCTAGCTTACAAACCATGGTAATATGAAATAAGACAAATGTACATATTTCTCAAGAGATCATCATATATTTACAAATAATGAAGAATGGGCAATAAAAGTCACCGTTCAACAATAGATGCATCTCCATCAATTCTGATGTAACCAAGGAGTTACCAGCAACTTCACTGCCCGGCAAGGCCCCGGGGGATCCGCCTGGCCCAGCTCGCGAAGCTAAGCAGCGCAGCATGCAGTTTCACTCTGGCCCACGGAGGTAATCAGCACAGAGCGATTGCGCATGAAAAATAACACTTTTTCCATAGCCAGTAGGCAGATTCACAAAAAACATCTTGTCCTTTAAGTGTACATTTGATTGCATCAACTTGCAAATCTTTGAATCTGTCATCTTCAACATTCTAGCGGCATATTCTAAGCTCTTACAAATATCGTCATCACTCGTCGTGGAAGAAACGCTGAACGCCATTTTAAGAAATAGCTTGCAGTCGAGTCATGAATATTTAACATTACGTCATGGTAGCTCGCGCTTATTGGATGATTTTCACCGACCAAAATTTGGTCGGAATATTCGTCAAAACAATGAAATACAAAAGAAATTCAGATCAGGTGTCAAGAGGCCCTCGGCGCAAGCGCCTCGGTGTTTTTTTTTTTTTTTTTTGCCTCCATATCGCCAAGGATTTCAACAGCGCCAGGGCCTCGACAAGAGGCTACACAGACATGGGTCTAACATAACCAATATCAAAAGATCCTTCCTTGTGTATTGGAGTAATTCGTGCGGTCTAAAAATCTTTTGAAATAATACATGTTTGTAAAGTCGCATTAAATAAATGAGTCAGTGGATCGCATATATTCTGCCGCCAGATTAAGAAGTTTAGGGTGTACAGTGGCGGATCTAGCCTGGTAAGACACAATACATTCTACGGGCCCGCCATTGTGCACAAACAAAGCGGGCCTGTAGAATGTATTGTGTCTAATCCGGCTAGATCCGCCACTGAGGGTGTATATCATATACTCCCACTGCTTTTTAACAGTCAATATCTAGCAGATCTTTTACAACATATTTCGTCTTTATTGCACAAAATTTAAATTCAAAATGCGAGAAAAGGTTTTAAAGTTTTAATCAAAACCGTTTAATGAATCTTCGGAGGTATTACCCGAGGGAGTTTGCAACATTGAGCCTACTTCATTAAAGGCTTTGTTTAGAACATGAGCTATTTGCTTGTTAGGTATGTGATCATTACCAATAATATTGTGTGTTTAATATCATGATTCACATTTTTATTTTTCTTTGGTATAAGTTTTGATAAAACATCCCAATTCTTCTTTATATCATTTCCACAATTCTGAAATTTATCCTGATATTACTTCTTTTTCAAACTCTTATTCAAGTTATTAGCCCTATTACGAAAATACTGGAATTTATGCCAAGAAGTCAGTTTTGTTTTTCTAAATAGCTTGCGATAATATCCCTTTGGAGTGCTAATGTTAAATAATCATCGTTTATCCAAGGTACACCTCTTTGTTTTTGACGCACTGATATCATGGGGGCATGCCTCCACCGTGATATATTTAGTTGGTTTTAATAGCAGGAAAATGCGATAAACATATCAAGTTTGAGAAAAATCCGATAAAAAATAAGTATTTTATGAATTTTTAAAGTAGTACTCGATCAAACACAAAGTCTGCAATGTATCTTTCGAGGTCCTCCCCAATTTGAATTTTCGTCAGTTTCCATTTACTTAGTTGTTTGAAAAAGAATAGATTTATTTCATATAGGGGTTGTGTCACAACGGGGTAACCTCGCTAGTCATAAGGACCGCTATTCATAACGCGTGACTAAATGCATAGCGGTGTTTTATAAATAGTGGTCGTTCTAAATGGCGAGGAAACCATAGACAAATAACCTCGCTATTCATAAGGACTTCCATTCATACGGATCAGTATTCATAAGGACCGCTATTCATAACGCGTGTTAAATGAATAGCGGTCCATATGAATAGCGAGCGGACCCAGTCACAACATACGTGCAATGATTATAAGATGCATGTATGATTGATTAATTTCTTTAGAGAAAATAGAAATTCAGGATTTTTTTAGTACAAAGCAAATGGGAAAGTACTTCGAATGGCATTTTTGTGGAATTTTTCTCAAACTTTCGCTGATTTTTTTTAAAATCCCAATTATCTGCTTCTCTCAAAACCAACTTAATATCAGGTTGGACGTCTCGCTTTAAATACCAAACGAGCTGGATCTGTCCATGTGATCAAACCCACTGAGCTTTAAAGTGGCATTTACAGTGCTAAATTAAGACTATAATCTTAAGTAATCTTAAAATTCATTGCATTTTATGATAGAATTTTGACATACAGCTTGTTGGATAAAAGGCACATTTTATATTTCAAACTATTATTTTTGACTTATGATGAGTAAAATTGCCTGCAAGGCCATTTCTAAGCATCTACAAATTAGAATGGGGCATGATGGGAAAATGAGAGGCACGGACACTTACATGCATTATCTGATATTGTGTCTTGTAAAATGTTCGTAACATTTCAATACAAGCTGTAACTTTTCATACTTTCACGGGAAAGGGGGCGGGGCAGGAGAATAGGAGCACGAAACATAAGCAGTGATTACAATTTATGGGGGTGCATAATTAATACAAGAATAAATACTTCTTGGGTTTTCATCATCTCTTGCTCTCAATCTTTTGTCTTCCGTATCTCTCCCTCTTCTACTAATATTCTTTCCATCAATTTTTCAACTCAAGAGTAGTAAAATCCAAGAACAAAGCCCCAAAATCTGAAATATTTCCCAATATGCTTTATTTGATCCTCTATAATTAAACCTTAGTGAAAAAGGAAGCAAATAATACTGGAAAAACAGTATGACATCGTCTGCTCAGAGCCAAAAGGCGTTTAACTCCAATTAAATGTGTTAAACACAGACTTAACACCTTTCTGGCTCTCAGTCAACAGACAATATCCCCTGCTGAGAGCAACAAGGGCATTAAAAAGGTATGAGTAAACGTCCTTCTGACTCTCAACAGGGGAGCGTTTCATCAAGCGTTTTGTCAGTGATTTTTACCGACAACTGTTATAAGCTCCTGAAATCTTTGCATCTGATTGGCTGAGAGCAAATTTGTCAATAAAAATCACTGACCAAATGCTTGATGAAACGCTCCCCAGACTACCATGATCTACAAATCTATAGCCTCATCTATGTATAAATAACAAGGAAGTAAAATAGCCACACATGATTGCCAACATTGAAAAATACTTAATCATGAAACAAAACAAAACTAAAATCAATTTATGTTAAACCAAGGTAGATTAGCACCAAATGAAAATGTTTACCATATAAAATTAGAGACATGATTCATGAAAGCAAATATACCCTTCATACAAATCAACGAAATCAGATCTATGAATAATAATTTTTTTAAACACATAGCACGGTGAGTAACATTTCTATAGTTGTTTATGTTCAAATAAAGCATGTACATGTATCATAAATACTGATATAAATGTGCTAGACCATAGCTATTTGATCGTACCCATTTACAAACAATAAGTCATGGTGAGGAATAAGAAACACAGCGATATAATGAATAGGCTGACATGTATATTTCCAAAAAGAAATGTACAATACTAAAATGGTTGTTTAAAAGATCAACCGAAAAATAAACAGAAATCTATTTTAGTGGACAAATTTGTCATTGTGGATATTGAAGTGAGGTGAATGAATTTCTCTGTGTATCTTTATTGGTTTATGACCACTACAATAACATTATTTGCATCATATTTTTAAATTAAAGAAACTTTTGGTGGAGGTGAACATAAAATCTAGAAAGTAAAAATTATAAAAACCTACAAAAAATAGAACAATGAAAGTAAAATGTTGATAAATGCTTCCATTTAAATTGTTGGCATGGCACTATGTCTAGAAGAAAGGCAATTCATCTATAAAGTTTCTACCTACCCAGGTGTAGAAATGGGCACCAAGTAAAATGTGACCATCAATGTAGCTTGAGATAGCATGGGCACCTCCTAATATGGCGACTGATTAAATAGCTTCCCACACTGCTCATTAAGAGCAAATTGCTAAATTGCTAAATCTCCCGAGCAAAAATAACCTCAACTTTAAAAAAAAATCACTAGGCATACTTCCTTATACTTTTTCTGGTTTATATCAAACTGTCACTTCTTTCAATCCAAATTTTCTGCTTCAACAAGGGCAAACTATTGTATAAAGGATTAATTCCCCCTTATTCCCTCTGATGTTGCATGTGTCCTTCATATTTTGTCCTACCATTGAGTACAATTATCCACAGCATAGTGCCACACGTCTGTTTATTTGGCAGTTACAAGCTAATTGATTCGTAAAATCACAAATATATTAACATATTTGCAGTTGACGTCAAGACCAGGGACCCCGAGACCAAGACGAGGAGGAAAACTTATGATTACAATCATTTCAAGTTAGGTCTCGGGATCAAGACCAAGACACCAAAAACTCAAGACCGCGATTGGTCTCGGATCCATCACTGTTTAACAGATAATAATCCTTGGACCATCACAAAATATCTCAAAATATCTCAATGCAATACATGTGTAGGTTGAATAAGTTAAAACGTAGTGAATATGGATGTGTAATAGACCGACTTTTCCAAACGAGTCATTTTAAATCATTAAAAATACATGTATATTTTTAAAAAAAGTAAGACTTAAATACCTGTGATAAGATAGAATGATAATTTTTAAAAATACCAATTTCTACCCAACACAAAAAAACTTGATTGTTCCAACTAAAAAATAATCCATTTGCCCTCATAATAATACAAATTCATATGCAAAACTGAGACTGATTGTTCCCCATAAAAATGTAAAGACATACACTAATTTATACCATAAACGGAAAATAATTTGCTCAGTCTCTGAGTTTGAGACCGAGAGGTTTTTTGTTGACATCTCGCATACATGGTCTACTCTCAGAACTTACAATGGGTGAAAGCATCTTAATAAGTTATGCTAGCGGTATACATCTATGTACAAACGAAGAATGTACTGTTAGCTGAAACAAGAAATCAAGGTCAAATGTCATAATTTAACATAATGGTGTTACGCAATTCTATTCATCGGGGGGGGGGGGGGGGACCACCTATTGTTATATCCCCCCTGATGAAAAGAATTTCCTGCACATTTCCGCCAATGGTTACATGATACTATGTATAATAACTGAAGTAAACATTTTGAATAATAAAACATAGTTATCCTAACAAAAGGTAATAAATACGCACAGATTACTGCTCTCATTGTTTTAAGCATCTCTTTAAAACGAAACAAGATAATAACAATACAACTAATATGATTGTTCTTGCATGCTGTCTCCTTTAATTCCCTTTTCACTTTCTCTTTTCAGTCTACATTGACAAAATTGCTGTTTTCCAAAAGTCCCTTTCCAATTCCATCACTCATTCTCCTACTTTCATAAACCTGTTATCGTTTAACCCATAGCAGTTCAGAGTTCCTTGCGGTCAAAAGTATTCAGCTTTTCTTCCTCAAATTGGCACCAGTTATGTTTGAAAAAAAAAATTAAAGGAACCAATGGGAATGAAACTTGCAAAATTGTGATTATATATTTCACACTGCATTGCCAATTTAGAGTTTAGTTTATGATTAGTTACAATTAAATTGTTCTTATTCATAACAGTACAGCTTACTGCATTAGAAATATAGACTCAATATTTTCAGTACTTTTTGCTCTTTCTGCTTGTAGCATTCTGGATCAAACGATAATGCAAAAATGTCACTAGTATAAGGAAACACTGTACTACTATGGGTTAGAGAACATGTGTGTTTGGAACCAGAACGGCGTTAATTCATATACTTTAACACATAGTTAACGCCCTTCTGGCTCTCAAGAGACGGACTATAGCTTTGTCCAACAAATTACAAGCACATGTCAAGGTCATGTCCATAAATATGCACAAATTCAAGGGATTAAGAAAGTAAGCAATACTATTCTATGTATCGTGATACATTTCAAAACATACAATGTACCATCGCATGATCCCATTATTGCATCAAAATATATATTTACATGTGTACATCAATTAAATACAATAAATATATTTTCTTATTATTTACTTGCTTCTTCATAAGAAACTTTACTGCATTTTCTGTGGAACGAAGCTGCGTATATGTGTTGAAAAGATGAACCCCACCCCCCCCCCCACCCCCCAAAGAAAAGGCTGAGATTTTCCACAAAGCCCTCCGACGCCCATACCTCTAAACGAACTTAATACAAGTAGCTGCATGTTTATTTTGAACATTGTTTTGGCACCAAAGAATCTATCATTCATAACTATCCTTATTGTGGCATGTAGTACAAAGGAACAAAAATCGTTATAGTGTAATTGTTAACAGGCGTCATAAAACGGCTCTTCAGAAATCAAAGATTCATCTATCCTTGCTGTTATCTTGAAATACCAAAGCGGCAATCTTCTTGAAGTTTGTTTTCCATGCTGGATGTTACAGAGAGATCTGCTGTATGAGTGGGTGCTCATGAATATTCTTTATCCAATATCTGTTTAAACTTGCATAGAATAGTTAGCACATATTCTAGCAGGTTTCTATTATTATCATTATTATTATCATTAATCATTTATCATTATTATTATCATTATTATTATCATTATCATTAATCAATTCCCTGACACACATGGCAATGGTTGCAGGTACATGTATAAAGAAAAACATTGCTACAACAGTAATTACTGTACGTGTATGAGGTGGCAGATCATCCTAAAAGAACTGCTTGACCAAGAAGCCTCTTTATTCTATTCAGGTGTGACTAAATTCATTAGCAGAATAGCAGCTAAAGTCAACAAGACAAGTCTGTGCCCCTTGGCAGATAGCTCCATATGCTTCCACAAGCCTACAGCGGCTATGTTTTTCTCCGAGCCCAAACATGGCGACCGGTCGCATCTAACGTAGAGGGCTTTATCCACTGGTAGAGATCGATGATGGGGGCCCCATTCAAGCTGTACAACACAAAGCCTGAAAGCCTGATGTCAGGGCCTCAATCAAGCTACAACCTGAAAACTGGCATCTCCGCAGTGCATCGAAGGACCATTCCAAGCAATGTGTCCTGTACGACATGATATTTCTCCATACATTTCATCCAAGAATGAAAAATCTCTTGATATAATCATGACTAACGGTACAGTGGAACCTCATTATAAAGAACACTGTTATAACAAATTCCTGGTCCCACTTCTTTGTATTCTATTGTTTTTTGTCCTGTTATAACAAGGTTTCCTTGGTCCCAAGGAGTTTGTTATAACAAGGTTCCATTGTAATGAAAGCAGGAAACACCATCATTGAATGGTCATATTGAGAGTTTCAACATTTTTGGATGAAAAAGATGGGAAAGAAGATATATGTCCTATGGGACACATTGCACAAAATTGCCCTGAAATGTTTTGGGTTGTACCATTCATAACAAAGGGGGGTGACCAAGGTGTGCACAATGTAGGGTGTCATGTTTCCACGGCAACGTATTTGAGAGCAGCAAAGCCGTACTTTTTTGACATGTCTCGCTGGAACTCCTCCTTTAATGTTTGCAGGCACCTGCAGCAGAGGAAAATATAAAAATATTCTCTGTGTCTTAAGATCTGAAGTAGAAAGCATTGTTGAATATTACACAATTCATAAGATATGATATTGAGTGTTGGTAATGACAAAATAAGCTCTCACGGAATCAAACAAAAGTTACACTGAATGTATAAACACTATAGATATTTCTTTATCATCCCTTGTTTATTCCCCTAATATACAACACATTATTCCTTCTCAACAATACTATTGATATACTAATAACTATATATCAACAATTGAATACGTGTGAAGTCGATTGCACCAAACACTTGACTGGGAATGCACTGATTTCCTTCATCAAGACGATCATCTATTTTGTACATCTACTTCCGACCCAGATGTTGGAAGTAGGTACCTGGAATGATTTTCCTTGAAATGCAATGTCTGCGAATAATGGATGCTGGATCTAAAGATAGGGTAATAATTTCCAAAGCTCTTTTAGAAATGCATAGGGATGTTTATACACCATGATGCGATATGCAATACATAAGAACATAATATTAGTTTCGTTACTTACAATCGGTACTGTTGACTGCTCCTAAACTTGGCAATGTCAAAGCTGGGTGTGTGTGGCATGTGGATGATGAAAGCGTTGGGAAGCACAATAAAATCATAGCTGTAAAACAGAGACAAATAACGAGAAATCTCCTTTAATATAAAATAATTAATAACGATTACAGAGAATTTGGTGCAGCCCCTGAAGACTTACGAAGGATATATTTACAAGGAATGACAATCATATCTATCTATTCATTCTTCATCTTTACTCTCCTAACTTTCCTCTTTGATCCTACCATTCTCCTTTCTATTTGTCTTCTTCTCCCATTCAACTCTCACCAGTTTCTTTCCTTCATCTCTTTTTCCCTCTAGATTTATTCTCATGAAGATAACTAGAAGATATTACTAAGATTTTCTCATCAAATCTGAATTGCAATTGGTTCATTGCAGTTGAAGCAAATAAAATTTGACATACTGAAGATAACAACCCTCCACCCCCCTGTACGGAAATGTCAGGCCTACCTTTGGGCATCCAATTCCATGATATGGGAGACCTTGTTCCAACCAAAGCCCAGGAACCGAGGATCGTAGTTGGGACAGTTCTTCTTGACTACCACGTACGGTTCAAAGTCAGGCTCCCACTGGACCTAGTATCAGTAACATACAGGAAAGACATAGGGTTGTATCCTCATGAATAAAAAATACAGCAGAGCATCTGAGAAAGAAAAAATAATAGACTAATAAAACTGATAGTCCATTGTGGACCTGGAAAACTATGACATGCTATACATCCAGTTTAGGAGAATTTACAAAGGCAGGACGGAGAAAGAATTTAAAAAAAAAAAAAGCTCAAAACAAGAGAGGTCTTGATGCTACAGCACACTATGGAGAAAAACGTTCACCTGGGCCCCGTTTCATAAAACTTGTTATCAGGAACAACTGCCACATTTCTATGACAAATGTGCTCTCAGCCAATCAGATGCAAGGATTTCAGTAGCTTATAACAGTTATTGCAACCTGTTATTGATAACAAGTTTTATGAAACAGGGCCCTGATGATTTCTCCTGACAAGATGTATTAAAATACGGATGGCAAGTTCAAGTATTTGGTCCTTTTGTGCCCTGCACATTACCAAGTATCATCTAGTGCGGCACAAAACCAACATTTGCAAGTATCATTTGATGTGATATCTGCTCTGGGCCCTGTTTCATAAAACTTGTTATCAATAACAACTGCCACATTTCTATGACAAATTTGCCCTCAGCTAATCAGATTTACGGAATTTAGTAGCTTATAACAGTTACTGCAATTTGTCATTGATGACAAGTTTTATGAAACAGGGCACTGCAATAACTGTTATAAGCTACTGAAATCCTTGCATCGGATTGGCTGAAAGCAAATTTGGAGGTAAACACTACAGACAAGACACTTGATGAAACGCCCCAGGTGTACTGAAGTTGGCACCATATGGGACTTGCCCAGATAGAACACTTCCATCACATTGGCGACAGGTGAACAATAACACTTGTTTGTTTTCCTGCTGAAACTATTAGGGTGAGCTTACCTGGTAGGGGGTCGTAGCGGTCCTCCAGCGGGCAAAGTTTGTAGGGGCGTGGCCTTTCTGCCAGACGTGATAGCGGAAGGTGAAGAGGGTCCCCATGTCGAGCATGTGAAGGAGGTCTGCCTTGGACTTGGGGAAGTTGAGACGGTAGCGTAACGTCTCAAACGCAGGAACAACCAGAGCCTGCAAGAATGGAAAAATACAATAGAAAAAGCTAGTTTTATTGGATTGCATCCACAAGAACAGTTGTAGAACAAAAAATTCTTAAATCATTTCAAGTATATGTAATTTTGTAATTGGAAGGAAGTTAGTGTAGGAAACAGCTCTCTGGTTTGTCAATGTAACGACCCACGATTTGATCCACTGGCACGTCTTCTGGACGGTGACATTGAGTTTACGGACATTTACCATTAATGACCTCGGAAAGCAAATTCTGTGTTTAATTCATTGTTTATTATTAGGCCAAGACATTTTCCAGGGGGGGGGGGGCACAGATCTTCCTATACAGATGGAATGCACATTAACATCCAAGAATACGGGTCCTATTCTCTCCACGTTCTTTGTCTTTCCTCCCTTTCCTTTTCTCTCTGTCCCTCTGTTTTCTTTTCTTTTTTGCTATACAATAGGTGGGGGTTGGGGGGTGGAGTGCAAGCCCCAGCCCTCCCATAGCTACGCCTCTGGTAGGTATTTGTACCTTGTTACAAGTGGCCATATCTAGCATACCGATCACGTTCTTCAGACAGTCACAGAGACCATACCATCAACGTCACTGAGGAACATATATGTCGTATTTACCTCACCCATAATGATAATTATGATAGATCGACAAAGAACTGCACCTTGTTAGATGTGGCCATGTCCAGCATCCCGATGGCTTTTCTCAGATAGTCATAGAGACCATACATGGGCAGGAAGTCAATATCACTCAGGAACATGTATGGCGTCTTCACTTGACTCATGGCTGTATTACGCAGGTAATTAACTGGGTAGAATTGCTAGAAAAGAAAGACAGATCAAAGATGCTATTTAATATTTAGCGTTATCTAAGGTCTTCTTTCAATCTAGACCTTCCCAATTTCCAGCTATTTTTATTGTCACACAGTCTTTCCACAAAGCATAACACGTAACAAGTTTTGCATTTGCAGCCATTCATTCTTTATCTAATGGCTTTTCTATTGTCATTAAAAATAGCTACTCTTTTGCATGATGTACTGTTCATTAGAAAACTGAGAATTATGAAAACAGCTACAAAACAGCTCTTTTTGTGCTTCTACAGAATTCACCTCACTGTTGTAGGAATCATCCATGGACATTAAAACTAAAACACTTTATACAGAAATTATTTATCAAAATGAATATTGCTTGTTGCCTCTTCTCTTTTTCCTTGTTTTAGCATTTGGTTGGCAAATTTACATTTCTTTCTAAAACATTTCACTCAGTGTTAGTTTTTCATGGGTATCTGCTATATATAACATATGACATATCTTTAAAGGGTAAGTCACCCTGATATTTAGTTGACTGGAATAAAAGCAGAAAATTAGAGAAGCTGATTAGTGAAAGATTGAGCAAAGTCCAATAAGAAATAAGAAATATTTAAAGTATACATGTATGTAGTAATCAATAAAACACAAATTGGCAACTCTGTGACATATCTTGCGAGGTCCTCTCCCATTTGCTCTGTACAGAAAACTTCATAATTTTCATTTTCTTAGTTGTTGATGAAGGAATACATCATACAGGACTACAGATTTTTGTTAAAAGCATGTTTGCCATGATTACATCGAGGTTGCATGTAAGATTAAATATTTCATTTAAAGAAAAAGAAATTATTTTTTTTTAGTACAGGGCGAATGGGAGAGGACCTCGTAAGATACGTCACAGAGTTGCCAATTTGTGTTTGATTGAGTACAACTTCAAACATATATAACTTTCTTATTTCTTATCAGATTTTGTTCAAACTTTCATTGAACTGTTTCTTAAATTTTTCTGCTTCTTTTACAACCAACTTGATATCGGGGTGGAGCAAGCAAAAGAGCAAGATTCATCTGAACGATAATTCAAATGTTGGCAAGATTGACAGTTTTATAAACATTAGTACACTGCAACAACATAGCAATACTTATCTCATTATCATTTAGTGAAAAAAATGCAGAGCCTGATCGGTTAGTCACGGACAGACATTTGACAGATTACGAAAGTTTGAAGGCCTGTAGAAAATATTAGTATTTGATTGAAGAAAGCTATTTTATGTTTCAATGTAAAGGGCATCACTGAAGGAGTAGAAATTCGATAAAATTTGGTTGCCATAGTCGCCTACTAAAATTATAATCCATAAACTATTCAATGTCATGGACGGACAAAATGCTTAATCTTAACAGATCAGGCTCTGCAAATACAATTATTTCATAAAACTGAGTAATGCTACCCATGTACATGTACTTACCCCATCTTTATAAACAACATGATATCCTATGTTTTTCCTAGCCATCAATGTCTCTGAGCTCAGGGCGTAGCGGAGAAACTGCTGGGCCTCGGCATCGGACATGTACAAAGCTAAACTTATGGGACCTGTGGTAGAGAATATAACAAGACAAATTTTAAGCCATAGACTATGTGAACCGGGTGGCTCCTGTATTAAGCCTATAACATAACATAACCAAGAAATGTTGACGCCGCTGCCACCGCCGCTGTCATCAGAGAAGTAGCGCCTACCTCTCACTGCCCCTACACAGATTTTTTTTTTTTTTTTTTTTTGCCTCCTTTCTATCATCATCTTAATACCTTGTAATTCATTAAAATGTTGGGTTTTTTTTTCATATACAGTACCACACATTACCAGTGATACATATAAACTATTTCATGTTTGTGATGGACGGCCATCATAGCCACCAGGGGCGGATCCTGGATTTGTAAAAGAGGGGGCATAGTGCCGTAACAGTACACAGTAAAGGGGTCAATTTTTTTATTGTGTACTTAAGGTATGCTAGTTGGGTTTCAAAGGGGGGGGGGGGGATGGGCCCGTTTTCCCCCTATGTAGATCCGCCATTGATAGCCACACATGGTGCCATACCCACGGTCAATTTCCATAAATTTGGGAGATCTTTTTTCAATCATTTTCCATGACTTTCCTGGGGAGCGTTTCATCAAGCCAGTGATTTTTACTGACAAAGCTGCTCTCAGCTAATCAGATGCAAAGATTTCAGTAGCTTATAACAGTTGTCGGTAAACATCCCTGACAAAACGCTTGATGAAACGTTCCCCAGGTTTTTCCATGACCATGGGAACCCAGACTATAACAGCAGCATTGCAAGGTTAACCCGTTGACAACTGAATTCTCTCATTCCCATAGGTTTAATACAGGGATCACTCGGTTCCAGTAGGCAATGAGTTAATACGGAACTCTCTTCTAGTTAACAGAAATACATGTACCATATATATGTACACATGAATGCTGCTAGTTTTAAATAATGACCTTTGACCTTACCTTCCCAGTGTTTACAAATAGCCTCGAGCATCTGCAGTCTATCCATAGAGAGCTGAGCAACCAGCGTCACATCAGTGTCCAGAAATTTCTGCATCCGGGAAATGAGGATATCGGAAAACATCGAATTTGAGAACATCTTTTGGGAAATATATTCCCACTACTGTGGCATTTTTACTATGTACAATCCTAGTACAAAACATTGGCATGAATCACCGATTCCAGCAGGACAAATTTTGTGAGACAAGATATGAATCAACACCGCTGTGCACCACGAGTAAATGTCAGACAAGTTTTATTCTCATTTATCCCATTCTGTAAGACGGATAATAAATCTCAGTTACACAGTCCCAAGAACATATTTGGACAAAGAATACCTCTTTTTTTCTTTGTATTATAACTGAATAGGTCGAACAAGATGAATGCGACTGCGTCTACTATATGCCTCCGCCTAAATTCAGTTGATGGCTCAAACTCTTCTAGAAACGAGGCTAAAAACCAGTAATTTCATGTAATTTTATGTAAATTGACCTCTGTGACCTCTGACCTTTGACCTACTTACCCCAAAATCTAATCAGTTCATCTTTCTATGGGTATGCAAACTGGTACCAAGTTTGAAGTTCTCACCTCAGATAGTTCGAGATATCGCGGTAACGGTGCTAAAAACCACTAATTCCATGTAATTCCATGTAATTCCATGTAATTTCATGTAAATTGACCTCTGTGACCTCTGAACTTTGACCTACCTACCCCAAAATCTAATCAGTTCCTCTTTCTATGGGGATACATACTGGTACCAAGTTTGAAGTTCTCACCTCAGATAGTTCTTGAGATATCGTGGTAACTGTGCTAAAAACCAAGAATTTCATGTAATTTCATGTAAATTGACCTCTGTGACCTCTGACCTTTGACCTCCTTACCCCAAAATCTAATCAGTTCATCTTCATATAGGGAAACATACTAGTACCAAGTTTGAAGTTCTTACCTCAATCAGTTCTTGAGATATCGTGGTAACGGTGCTAAAAACCAAGAATTTTTATGTAATTTCATGTAAATTGACCTCTGTGACCTCTGACCTTTGACCTCCTTACCCCAAAATCTAATCAGTTCATCTTCATATAGGGAAACATACTAGTACCAAGTTTGAAGTTCTTACCTCAATCAGTTCTTGAGATATCGTAACGGTGCTAAAAACCAAGAATTTTTATGTAATTTCATGTAAATTGACCTCCGTGACCTCTGACCTTTGACCTACTTACCCCAAAATCTAATCAGTTCATCTTTGTATGGGGATACATACTAGTACCAAGTTTGAGGTTCCTACCTCAAATGATTCTTCAGATATCGCGGTAACGAGAAGTGGGACGGACACACGGACGGACGGACGGACAACCCGAAAACATAATGCCTCCGGCACCCACCTTCGGTGGGCGGAGGCATAAAAATTGTGAAGTTTCTTCCTGAAAGAGGTTTTCTATCCCCAATGGAACAAAGAAACAAACAATCAAAATCACAATTTAAAATTAAAGGAGAATTAACCTCAAACAATAAAGACGATAGTGTTCAAAGGTGTTATTTATTCCTACTTGTTAGACTATATGGCTTCGCGTCAAAATATACGAGATCGATACGAACCAAGATTTTCTGAGCAAAATTTATCATCTGCTAGCAATATGTATCGTCTGCTAGCAATACATGGGGGCTGCCATTTTTTTATGTGTACAAGAAGATTTTCTTAATCCAAATGCCCAATTGCCTTTTTCAAAATTAAAAACCCATTTGAGATTAAAAATATAGAATAGATATGTCAATTTATTTTTAAACTGAAGATTTCCTTATATATTTCTGTTGAAAATCGATATTCGCTTAATATAAATCTATTTTCTACATACTGTGACGCAATGGACGGAGCAAATTAATTCAAATTTTATGGATGCTTCTTCCCTGAGCATCTATAGCGGCAAACTATGCATTCACCTGCTTTCGGATAATGGGACTTGAAAAGTCAGAATGCATGCTGCATATATTATGTTCTGCTCTGTTTGGCAAACCCAAGAAAACAAATTTTTGTTAAGCAAAACCAGACAATTTAAAAGTATCATTATAAAGATTTAATTTTTATAAATCATGTAAACACCCACTTTATATTTTTCGTCACATATGGGATTTTTGGTAATGAAGAAAATCAATTTAGGTCTTGGATTCAAAATATCTTCCTGACCGGAACATTTCTCAATGGTTCATGTACAAATCCAAATCAGCAAGAAAATGGCAGCCCCCATGTAAATGAGTAGGAGACGATACCGGGTGTTGGAATATCTTTATTTATACCCTTTTCTAATATCTTATTAGAAAATGATTTAGGCCAATAAGTAGGAATATATTACACCTTTCAATATAAGTAAATTTGTACTCAGGGGTTAATTCTCCTTTAAGCAAGTCCATAGAGGGTTCTCACGGCAGCCATGCTGGAGGATATAACATGCATCAGACTATGAACAGCCATTGTTGTCATGGCCTAGTGCACAGGTTTTTATTGTTTTTATGTCCTCCAGCATGGCTGCTTCTGGGAACCCTGGCTCTATCGATGGTTGTAGTCTGTAGCACTATGAAGATGACGGACAAAAGAGCGGACAAAATAAACAACTCCTCGTTCTACCCTCCACAACTGCTCTGGGGAGCGTTTCATCAAGCGTTTTGCCAGTGATTTTTACCGACAACTGTCATAAGCTACTGAAATCCTTGCATCTGATTCGCTAAGAGCAAATTTGTCAGTAAAAATCACTGACAGGACACTTGATGAAATGCTCCCCAGGTAGACAAAAGAACATCCCTTCACTGCTATCACGTAAAATAAGTACAACAGGGGAGCGTTTCATCAAGCGTTTTGTCAGTGAGTTTTACCGCAACTGTTATAAGCTACTGAAATCCTTGCACCTGATTGGCTGAGAGCAAATTTGTCAGTAAAACTCACTGACAAAACGCTTGATGAAAGGCTCCCCAGGTGAATATGCATGTGACACCTGTTCTACAATATATTTACACAACAGCAGTGAACTGATGTTCTTGTGACTACTAGAAACATTGTGAAGGGTAGAATGAGGGGTTGTTTATTTTGTCCACTCTCTTTGTCAGTCATGTTCATAGTGTAGATCTACCAACACAGAAAAGGGTTAATAAACAAAGTCAATGATACTTACAGGTTGTTGGTAGTCCAGATAGTAGAGATGCGTTCTATGCATGAGAAGTTGCTCTCTCCTAAACTCATAACATTGATCATCTTCATCAAGGCTGCTTAACTGATTACAAGAACAATATATAGAAATAATTTCTTGGTACTGCAAAATTTCAATATGGCACGAAAAAGAGACATGATAACGAAGCTTTTCGACGTGTCACGTTGCTATTACGCGGTTTCGACACGCATTGTGTTTTCTACACACAGGATGCTACCGTCAACTAGCAAGGATGTACTACCCACCCCCACTTGAGTAATGTTATTTACCAATTTCAGTGCCGGTGCGATGCCAGGTACGTGGGCCGTACTTCTCAGCGGTTGGCTGATCGCATTAAACAACACATCCCCTCGACTATTCGGAACCGTACAACCAATCAGCGCACGCAGCCCGTCCGTGCCTGCAAATCTGAAATGCACGCTAACAGACCAAAGATAGCCAAATGCGATTCAGCGATTGGTCTCCACTTGCTGAACAATCCAGCTTGCGCACAAAGCTATGCCGACGATCAATTCTCAATTATGTCCCGGGCCAGAAGCTCAGCGCATTTACGCTTTCTGGAAGCTGCTTACATTCAATCGTATGAACCTCTTCTGTGCAGACAAAAGGAGTTCGTCCAAGCTTTGCGATTGTTCTGAAATTACGGCGTCTAGGTTGCGTCCGGGTTCACCGAGTATAATATAGTTGATTTCAAGTAATTTGTTATATAACCTGATGATAACCTGATGAGTGCAGGTCGAAAAGCTTCGTTATCATGTCTCTTTTTCGTGCCATATTGAAACAATATATTGGTGCAATAATTATTATAGCTTGAAATAAACAACAGATTCATTCATAATTAATGCGCACACATTTCTATGCAGGGGATGCACAAGGTGCTTAATCCCCTACCATGCCATGGGCGGCAAATCGCGCCCCAAAAAAGTATTGATATTTCATTTAAGCTCAGAATAGCTTGAAAATTCTTCCTCATACAGAAACCTGTGCCTTCAGAATAATGCTTATTCCTATGTAATATATCAAAGCCCAGTTTGTTCAAGAAAAAAACTCATTGAAACTTAATATTTAAATCTTAAAAGTTCATTTTTTAGCAAGTTTCAAAACTCTGGTGGCACACAGGTTACAGCTTTATAAATTGTTATTTACCATGTCCTAACTTAACAACAGTACAGTGTATTTGCAGTAAACATGTGCCATCGTTATACACAGAAAAAACTCTCAGAGAAAGAGGTTTTCATCGACAGGTTAATCATTTTGCAAGAATATGCATACTTATCATGGCGTTGATACAGCCATGGAAAAAATTATTAGACCAAGAATGGTTACTGAAAGTGTTATATTTGTGGTAAGAAGGAAATAAATATCATAAAAGCAAGGTACAAATTGCTGGAATTTGTTATTCATTCAACGAAATACAAAGACAAATCATTTTCATTAGTTTGAATGCATATTATAGTCCTTTATTACAGAAGCTTGGTCTTATAATTTTTTCCATGGCTGTAGCTCTGCTATTCCTGCATTGAAAAAAAATATCTGGCAAGGTTACATTCAACGAATGCCATCTACATGTATATATATCTATCTATCTATGTCCCATAGCTTGGAGGCTGTTGGGTCGACAATGTGATGGATTTTGTGACACAGGTTCTCCAAAACTTTCAGTCTTCAGCCGTTCTAGTTACCTGTTCAAAAGACATTCTCGTCCACTATGCCATAACATATATGCCATAGGTATAACAAAGAAAATACCATGTACCTTTAAATGAAGAGTATTGTTAGCCTTGCCGTCTGTGCATCCAAACAACTCTCTGCGGAGGAGGTTGCCGTCGTACTCCAGGAAGGTGAGGTAGAGATTGCGAAAGAACTCCACATGCTTGTTCTTAACCCTCAGCTTCTTGGGGGAGTTCCAATGGATGGCCTTCAAGTCTGTGACCTCATTATAGCATAGCTGATAAATATAAAGAAGGCCAAAGTTCATTCATTTGAAGCCATAGATGAAGGATATGTTGAGTGCTTTTTCAAGGTTGGCAACAACAATCAGGGCTGATCTGGAAGGTGTTTCACAAAGAGTTAAGTTTGACTAACAGTCGCTTAAATTCCTACTTACGTGCGGTATATGACACATCACCGCATTGGTCAGATCATGCTCAGGGGAATTTTTCCTCTTTCTAATCAGGCATCTGGTATATTTTTTTGAGCTCTGAATCATAAGTTATTGAGCCAAACCACAAAATGTGATCAATTGTATCCAAAGGGTTAATATTAGTACAACATGGTCTGCCTTATGCCGTCTTCTGCTGTTATGTGTTTTCTTTCTCTTGCCATGCACATGTACTGCTATAATGTTAAATCGTTTGTATTCATGTCATATTGTGTGCTATATTTATTTCTGATTCTATACTCTGTTTAATTGATGTTCTGTATATTTGCAGGAACAGCCGGATAATGATTTTTATGCCAATGTATCTTTATTTTTTTTCCATGATCAATAAATGTGAATGGACTTGAATTGAATTGAATTGAATCCACACAAAGATAAACAAGTTGTCTTATTTTCTTATCCTTTATAGGAAAGAAAAAAAAGAATACAATAATGCCTACCTCACTCCTAGTGTTGTCACTGAGTTGAACATTCCATGCACAGGGTAGCGTGTAGACCAGGAATGGGTGTTGCTTAATAACTGCGTTGATAATGTCCTGAAAATATTAAAAAATAAAGATGTACAGTCATGTAAATGTACTTCAGAGAGGGCTATTCATGACGACCAATCAAGGGAGACAAAATAGATGTCTTCATAGATACGTGGTTTTCTTCACAGATTCCATTTCATACAAATTTCTATAAGAAACATAATTTGTGAGCTTTCTCATTCCTTATATATCAGTTTGGAAGAACGTGATAGTAGAAATGTCCCCTGAAAAGGATTTGCTCCTCAGCTGCCCTCATTTTTAAATTATGACGAGAAATCGCTGAAGTGTTCGGGCCGCTCGTAATATGCCACATGTGTGTGCAGTCCCATAAACCCATTTCTGTGTGCAGTTCATGTGCTTTTCAGCGAGATTAGATCAATTTCCTATCATCTTGATGGTCCAAAAACCTCACAGTATACACCAATCCTTTACGTAGATATGATTAACCTTTCCCAGTTGCTTGAGACAATTTCTGTCTTCCTACCTGATCTGCTAGTGCTGTTGAGAACTGACTCATTAACTCCTTCTCTGCCGTCAACAGCCACATCTGCATCCACTTAAGATCACGCAGCTTCTGAAGGTCAAGTAGGATGACCCCGGTGTTGAACCCTCGACCCTGGAGGAGAAGAAATAAAGAGTGACAGTTTCACCCACTGTATGTCATTCATCCATGGATATCTATGCCAAATTTTTCAGTTTGGCAGCGAGGGAATAGCATTCTGATACTTCACAGATACATTACATGACAAAAAGCAGAGGGAACCTTCAGAATATCGCAAGGAAATATGCAGCATGTATTGTTCACAAATAGTAGCTGGGCACGCAAAGCCCTGGGATTTCTCACTTTCAGCTTTGTGACGTCGACTACTGTAAAAGTGGAAATTTTCGCGGGATTAATTTTTCGCGCTCGGCTGAGTAAAGTGAATTTTGCGTGTTTTTAATTTCGCCGACGCGCTAGGCTCATGCACAAAAGAATACATAAACAAAAATATTCTCGTGTTTTGAAGGAGCCTTCAAGACAGGCCCCATGAGGAAAACTTATGATTACAATCACTCTACATTACAATGTAGTTTGTGAGATCTTGCCTGCCGATACAAGCCAGGTCATAGTGTTTCTTCCATAGGGTCCCCAGGTACAAGTCACTCAGGGTCAGGACAGGAATTATTTAAAGGCTAAATTGGTCACATTTTCTTCTTCGAATTGGCTACAATTATATTTTTCTTTTAGTGCTACATGCTCTAATAATGTGTAATGTCTTTGAAAAACAATACACATGGTTAGAATTTTTGTCAGAAAGTTGAAAAAATTTGATAAAATTTGATAAAAAAACGATGATTTTTAACCTCTTAATTCGTTGCTAATTTAAGGATTTTAAAGCTTATTCTCGGTTTTTTAAATTCCTGGCATCAAAAGCAATATGGTCATGCAACAAAAATGGACACAGTGTGTGCAGAAATGTTTGCTCTTTCTACTCATGCATCTGGTATATTTGATAGAGCTCTGAATCAAAAGTTATTGAGCCAAACCACAAAATGTGGTCAATTGTCTCGAAAGGGTTTTAACTAGGTCTAGGGCTTGCTCGCAATTCATTCTTTTGACCACACTAAAGAGCTAAAGGGACACAGAGATTGGGTACAAGAACTAGGGCTAAGGCTTGTAATGGTTTGTGAGATAAAGCTCACCATCACAAGCCAAGGTCTTTGTTTCTTCAAGAGGACGTTTAGCAGAAACAATGTGGGCGAGGGCTTTAAAGTAGCATTAAACTGATAGAACTTGAACAATGCCATCTTGCAGAGATTATAATTTGCAAAGTACTTGCATTTTATTCTGAATTTTGAGAAACAGCATGTTTGGATAATAGGCACATGTTATATTTCAAACTATTATTTTCGACTTGCAATGTGGAAAATTGCCTGCAGGTACGTTCTAAACTTCTACAAACTAGAATGGGGCATGATGGGAAAATGAGAGACACAGACACTTTTCAAATCCTGTTAAAAGATGGCACTATTCAGGAGATTCAGTTTACTGTCCCTTTAAAGGGAGCGACAAGTCGCAATCTATGGGCACTTTTACAGTTGGCTGCTCCTTTCTCTGGATCAAAGTTCAAAGCGACTTCAATTTATCATGCGCAGCTAATAAAAGTTCGCACATTGACCCAAATTTGAGTAAACAAGATCGCGTGTTCTTTATTCCAGTATTTGAATCTCATTGGTCGGTTGAGTAGGGAGGTATTCGAGTTAACGATCGCGCGAGGAATCCGGCAATAACATTCCTTCGGTAGTGCACGATTGGACCCGATTGTATCCGAATTTCCCCGAGTCAGGCCAACTGGTCAGGCCCATGGATTACGACTTGCCACTCCCTTTAAGCCTCTTTCAGAGTTTACCTTGATTCTCTACGAGGGCTTGTAATAGTATGAGATGAAGTGTACTTTGCCGGCTAGGGCCTGTGTTTCTTTACGAATGTACCTACAATGTAGATTATCTACTACGGCTAGGGCTAAGGCTAAGGTCTTGCTTACCAATGCAGGCCAGGGCTTGTGTTTCTTCCACAGCGTTCCTAGATACCAGTCACTCTGGTTCTCTACCAGGGCTAGGGCTTGCTTGCTAGTCATCCTCTGGAACAGACCCCACAGTTCGGCAATGTCACTGGCAAATG
Source organism: Heliocidaris erythrogramma (assembly GCA_025617745.1). NCBI lineage: Eukaryota > Metazoa > Echinodermata > Echinoidea > Camarodonta > Echinometridae > Heliocidaris > Heliocidaris erythrogramma. The sequence goes on from CM046864.1 coordinate 27,877,232, forward strand.
TGATGTCTGTGTCTAAGACTATCGTCTGGGATAAAGGATACAGAGATTTTGAGAGCATAAATTAAATTACTGTTATATGTACAATTTACATCAGTTTTTTTCCCAGGTATTTTTCTCTTTTTTACACCTTTCCCAACTTGACAAAGTCAATTGGACATGGAGCTTCCCTTGGGATTAAACAGTTTTTCAGAAACAAAGCAATCGTTGGGTTTGAAACTATTTCATGGCACATTCACCATCCCTGTTTGAGATAATTTACCCATTGCAATTCTCTTTTTGAAGTCTCCCATGCTTGGTACGATTATCAATTCATTCAATTCCAGCTAACCCCTTAACAAGTGAATTATCTTATTCCCATTATCACTATACAGGGACTTGGTAGTTCCCTTTATATAGGCGATGTGTTAAAATTGTAATACACAAAGACATTCATTTACAGTATCATCTGTATGTAATCAGAAGTACAGATGCAGATGATAACACACAGAATTCAGTGTACCATGAAAGATCAATATGGTTTTGACAAAGCAGTTCCCTTTTCATAAAATTTGAGTTGGAATGATAATAAGTATAGGTCATACTGTTTATATTTATGCTAGTGAGGAATCCACAACTGCATTCTATTATGCTAGCTCTAAATAGAAATAAAGTATATTTGGTTAACACAGATATTATTATAATAATTGTGCTCTTGTGTCGTCCCAATGGTGTACTGTAATGTGAGCTCTACAAGCACAAGAATATTATGCTAATAAACACAGATGTTACCATTACAATAATTATGCTATTGTGTTCTCCACAATGGTATTCAGTACAGCTACGAGTACATGCATATTGATTCATCTTAGATGGAATCATTACAGTATGCACACGTCTTACCTTCTCCATATTTGCTGGTAGTATTTCAATAAGGAGTAACTTCATTAATCCGTAGAGCCCAGAGTAGTGCTTGTTGGGAATCCATTCGACATGACTCTAAGAAAACAAAAATCAAAACACTGGGCATTCAGGCACCTTACTATAAATTGAACATTATTATCATCATTTTATTCATTATTGATTGATTGTATGTGATTTACAGCCAATTGAGATTTTGATAAACCTTTCAAAAAAATTATTCTTAAAGACTCTGTCATTTTATTGGACAATGAAAATGATGATTTCCAGCTGTGTTTGGCCACGATACATCTTTGATTGGTTTACATAAAAGAGTCCTTGCTTCCTTAACCCCTTCCATGCCACCATATTTTTGAGCACTTGTCAAAAGTGAACTTACAATAGTTAAATATTAACTTTTGAGTGTTTTCTTGAGCAAACTGGACAGAGATATAATGCATAGGAACAAACTCTATATTGAAGGTACACGTTTCTGTATGAGGAAGAATTTTCAAGCCATTTTGAGCCTAAATGGGCGGGATTTGCCGCCCACGGCATGGTAGGGGTTAAAAATGTAACTATTCTTCTGATATAAATGTTGGTGGAAGAACAACCTAAAAGCCTTACCTTATAATTTTCTGCAAGGTAGAAACTCACTTTGACTGTAGAGTTAAAAGGGAGGAAATGGAAAAATAATTTTAATGAATATTTAAGAAGTATGTGGAGAGCTACAAATTGGTATTACAATTCCTGGTAGGCAAATAACACACAGTATACATGTACCTAAACTACAATTCCATTTGAAAATATAGTGTGGTCACCACACTAAATAGTTAACCTTGCATAACTCAAAGTCGCTCAAGCTGAACTTTCCCTAAGTCAAATCATTTTTTTTTTACCAAACTATGCAAAACATTTTTACATTTCCTAAGTAGAATTTTGCATGAGTCAACTAATTTTTTAATTTTTTTAATTTCTGTTTAATTTTTGTTTAATTTTTTATCTATTTATTTTTTATTTTTTATTTTTATTTTGTTTTTTAATTTTTTATTTATCCTATTTTTTAAATTTATTTTTTAATTTATTTATTTATTTCATTTATTTATTGATTTTTTTAATTTTTTTTTTTAATTTTATTTTATTTATTGATTTTTTTTTTTTTTTTTTTTTTGGGGGGGGGTCCCAACAGATTAGACTTATGCAAAGTTAACTGTATTTACCACACTATGATGGCATGGAAAATTCTGGAAAAAAAAGTGAAAATAATACCAATCAGAAAAGAAAAATGAAACATACTTTTGAGGGGAATAGATCAAAAATTTTGAAAGTGGATCAGCAAGTCACAGAAAAGGGGGCGTGGCCTACCTCCGGGCACATCCCACGTCTTGAAGAGGGTCGAGAGGATCTGTTGGCCCATCTCGTCGGAGATGAAGTGAAAGTGAAGAGGGTTCTTCCGGTAGAAGAGGATGGACTTGATGAGGATGATGACATCACGACTAGCGTTGTGACCGGCACAAACAATCGACACGTGAATCCTCTGTCACGGTAAGTTAAAGGAAAAGGAATGATTCATATCTGGGCACCATTTCATAAAACTTGTTTATCAGTAACAACTGCCACTTTTCTATGACAAATTTGCTCTAAGCCAATCAGATGCAAGGATTTCAGTAGCTTATAACAATAATTGTAACTTGTTATTGATAACAAGTTTCATGAAACAGGGCCCAGAAGCTAGTATTCATAAGACCCCTACCATTAACCCCTACCATGCCGTGGGCGGCAAATCCCGCCCAAAAATGTGAGTGTTGAACATTTTGTTTAGGCTCAGAATGGCTTGAAAATTCTTCCTCATTCAGAAAACTGTGCCTCCAATATAATTTTTACTCCTAAGCAATAAATCTTTGCCCAGTTTGCTCAGGGAAAAACTCACAGAAATTTGATATTCAACTCTTGAAAGTTAAATTTTTGACAATTGCTAAAAGATCTGGTGGCATGGAAGGGGTTAAGCCGACTTGATTTAGCTAAACGCTTGATGATGCGTCACGTTTCACCTTCTCTATTGGTTACAATTTACTGCGATGATGTCATGATATGAATGAATTTGAATCCTTTTCCTGTTGCAGTAAACCATGCTGCTCATAAATATTGAATTACATAAAATTAAGCATTAAAATCTTTAAATTGGCAACAAATGGTGGAAATACACATTATCAAATACCAACTTGCAATTTTTATTTGTTAGATACTGTAATTTTCTTCATTTTTTTTTTTGGGGGGGGGGGCTAGATATTATAATTTTCTCTTTCTTCCAATCTATAAATTGAACACATGATCGAACATAACTTCACAATTTTCACACAAAAAATGGCAATTATTTTATTTTTATTTTCCTTCATACAGTTTTGTCGAGAATGAAATGATATAATTGTTGCCAATTTGGACTGGCATACGTACCTCACACTTTGGGATGGGGTCAGCGTTGACACAGTTAACAGGTAGAGATCTGTTCATCTCTAGTGGACCCGGATCTCCAGACACATTGTTATTCTCTACCAAGACCTGCTGATAGGTCTCATAGGTTTGCTGCAACTGACTTTGAGATATACTAGGGGGAAAACAACGAAAAATATGTGTTAACCCGTTGACTACTGAATTTTCTCATTCCCTTAGGCTTAATACAGGGATGACCCGGTTCCGGTAGGCGATGGGTTAAACAGAAAGTCCTAGGCATTCATACATTTCATTTCACGTACGTGTAAACGTCGGTTAACAAGCGAGCAATTCGAAGGTATGTAAGTCCTCTCTGTCGGACTCGGTAATGAGGATTAATGCCCTACCAAAGGGCACTAGCGCATCGACTTGGCTTTGAACCCGGGTCCTGCCAGTTATGAGACCAAGTGCTCTACCACTGAGCCATCATGCCTCCTCCAACATGACGGGGTATACCACTTTTTTTTAAAAAGCCACCACAGCAACATTTCTACTCTAATGGTGTTCTTCCAAACTGCAATAAAAGAATGAGAAACCTCACAAATTATTTTTCACCTTTCCCAGAACTCAACCTTCTCTTTAAGATCTTTAAGACATGACTGGTGTTAAAAGTGCTTTGAAAAAGCCTTAAACACTGAGAAATAAATAAATATTAAAAAGTACTGTAGTGCACTTCACATGTTAGTACATCTGAAAACACACAGATCAGTGGGAAGGTACATGTAATATGTAACATGTATGTGTCGGGGCAATTGATAGACAGAGCTACAATGTATTACCATCAGTGCTTTGCAATCACATAGAAATGGTGCTATTCCCAAGATTGGATTGGATTAGATTGCCATATTTAAAAAAAAATTGCCTCTCATTTCATTTTACATGTAATATTTTGGAAGCGGGTTTACCACCTCATATATATGCGAGGCTTCGAGAGATCACCAGAAACATTTTAATTCTCTACGAAAAATTGCTGGTACACGTAGATCTTGTTCGCCCCCCTGGAAGTGACTCTGAGATAGAACAAAGAAAAAATATCACTACTTAAAGTAGACTTCTCCTCATATTCTGCATAAGACTCTTCACAGTTCAAGCTCAAGGTGTCATTAGAATCAAATAACTTTGCCCAGGCAACAAGTAGGGTTCCCAGATGGTTCTGGACCACAAGGAAACCTGCTGGTATCTCCAAATCCCATATCATCTCAGTGTAAAAATAATATATTTTTGTTAATCCAGTTGAATACTGCATTTTCTCATTCCCATAGGCTTAATATAGGGATGATCTTGTCTCAGTAAGCAATGGGTGACCTGGGGAGCGTTTCATCAAGTGTTTTTTCAGTGATTTTTACCGACAAATTTGCTCTCAGCCAATCAGATGCAAGGATTTCAGTAGCTTTTAACAGTTGTCAATAAAAATCACTGACAAAATTCAACAACAAAATAATTCCCAAGAAAACATTCCACTACTCATGTGTCCCGTATACATGTATATTACAGGACACAGCTCTCCTTACTAAAAAAAAAATCGACATTTTTCATTAACATTCATGAAAAAAAAATATATGAAGTCCATGTGTGTAACATAAGCAAATAGGAGAGGTGATTAAAAGGCACATGTACGTCACAGACTTGCCAATATCCATTTTATCCATTTCTGTAAACGTGGAATATTTCGTGGTGTGGAAATTTTTCGCGCATTTCGCGCAGCATGAAATGTGCGCCAAAATAAAAACATGCAAATATTTTTGTTTATGTATTCTTTTGCCCATGAGCCTAGCGCGTCGGCGAAATTAAAAACATGCGAAATTCACTTTACTCAGCCGAGCGCAAAAAATTAATCACGCAAAAAATTAATCACGCAAAAATTTCCACTTTAACAGTATCGTACAATCTTACAAATGTATTACTGTCCCATTCCCTATTGGATTTTCCTCAATCTTTTAATGCTCTGTTTCTCATACGTTTCTGCTTTCAATAAAACCAATTTATTTCTTGGGTGGACTTGCCCGCTATTTAAGAGAAAGTGTCCAGAAATCAATTTCATTTTAAAGCGGCATTAAACAGGTAGAATTTGAACAGCGCCATCTTACGGTTATTTCTAAATTAAGAATATAATTAGAGATTAGTTGCATTATACTTTCAATTTGAACTAACAACTGGCTTGGAAAATAAGCACATTCTTTATTTCAAACTACAGTCAACCTCGCCTAAGTCGATCATGACGGGACTGAGTGAAATGCGTCGACTTAGGCGATTAGGCGAAAATCTGACTTACGCGTGTATACATAACACGAGGCGACGGAGTGCAGACTGTGGCCGGCGGCCTGGCGGTTTGATCGATTGAGAGTTCTCATCACATAATGTACCATGATTTATATTGTGCCGACATTCAGTCAGTGCCGCATATAGACAGAGTCTGGGCAACTCGGGTCCAGTTGGGTAACAATGTGGCGTATGATGCTTTGTTCTAGGTAAGCTTGCAACATGGGAATATAGACCATGTTGTCACCCAACTGGAGCAGAGTTCGCCAGACTCTCTCTCTATATACGGCACTGGGTTTGGTTTAAGGCATCTTTAAAAGATCCGTACCTGAGCTGTCTGCGTAGCATTTGGTTCTCGTGTTCCATTTCTTTGACTCTGTCAGCTAAGATGGCCTCTCTGCTGTTGAACCCAAGGAGATTCTTGGTCTCCCTTGTTGCATCTACACAGGCAAAGAGGAAAGAAAATGATTTCGAAAGTCTAATAAACCCCCTAAAACACAAAACAAGGGAAATGCCCAGGGCAGTCTTGCCTGCATTGCGCAATTATCGGGGCAAATTGTCACTTGGTGAAAACTCTAAGGTTGGGGCACTTAAGTGGTGCTGCCCCTGAGCCCCCTGTTTGGGCCAGGTACCCCATTTGTACACTTCCATCAATTGATACGAAATAGACCCAATCTCTCTGAACGGTACATGTACTCGGTATAGCCACAATCAGGGTGCAAAACCATTTGCACTTGGGTCCAAAAATGAAGTATGCAATACAGTAGTTTCATCAACCCCAAATTGTTCACCCATATCCTAGGGTTAATAGTACCTGCAATATCCTGAAGGAAACTATCTTAGTTATCATTTTATGAATAGCAACACTACGGGGTGAGGTACATGTAGGTGTTACGGACACTACACAAACCTACAGAAATGGAATTTTCCAACATTATTTACCTTAATACACTAATATTTTGCACTTCTTTTAGGAATTTAGTGGCCATTTGTGAAAAATAAAACAATTTGAACTCACTTCAGTCCATAAAATAGATGCAGTATACACATCAGCGGCAACACAAGGTCTAATGTGATAAATGGCATTTATTTCAAAACCTGAAACTTTTTCAAAAGTCAACCAAACACAGGTAAATGGGACAAATTCCAAACTTTAGTCCCATCCGTATACATATAAAAACAAATCAACTTGCTCGGAAGGCTTGTTCCATATCATAAGTTGTCCAAAATAACTTGGGTACAATTTCCTGTAGGGTGTTACGGACACTACATTGTATACATGTTATTCATTGGTGCAATATATAAGTTATCCATTTGCTTTTTTTCTGTCATTATTGTTGTTGCTGCATATCTTCAGGCCTAATTACAATTTTAAATCCAACAGAGAGTATCTTTTCAAATCTGTTCTATGCAATTTTCCAGTTTGAGGTGTAAAAAGCTGAAAACCCCCCAGTAAAATGCATCTTCAAATTGTGAAAAGTTGGTAGTATTGGCTAATACTAATAAACCTTTGTACCCAAAATGTAATTACACTATGTCCATATAAAAAACAAGACAATCATTCTATTTTACTGCATATCATGTGCTATATGATGTCAAGATTAAATACTTTACTATTGACTTTAGCCGTTACGGACACTACAGGTCACTTTGTTATTGACATATATTCATTTATTAAGTACTGTAAAACGAGGTGAATTGAATAGGAACAACAGGAACAAAAGGTGGAAATGTTTTTCTTGGTAATTTCATTTTCAAAGTAATAGTGCAAACTCATCTAATTTATTTTAGTTATGTAATGCATAACTCTAGCTGTCCAATAATGACTTACATGATGGGAATTGATTAATATTTACCTCTGGGTGGAATATACATGTAATATGATGTCCTGAAATATGATTACAATTGAGATGTGGTCAAAATTATCTTTTTATCTTCAGACCTACTGAAGTGAATCATCAGGTTTGCATCAAGACCTCACAAATATGGTCTTACATATAATTCCACACCATCTTCCACTTCCACTTAACTTTCACAATTAGTTTTCTTGTGGGTTGAGGCAATAGTTCTTCTACCTCAACTCACTTTAGTTATCAATTCTCTCTGATCAATTCTCGTAATGATGCTTTATGAATTTAATATTATTGAACGACCCAATCGTGACTAAGTTATATATGTTTCTGGGCATGTAATATACAAGTAAACTTTGCTTTTAAACATGTCCAACTGTTTTCAACATCACTTAATAGGTCAATATTTATGCATATTTTTTTACTTACTGAAATTTGATATTGTGCCCATATCTAAGGAAAAACATTGTTATATATTGTTATTATATTCATTTTATGTTATGCACTACAGTATTATGTTAATATGATTGAAAATGGTTAATAAATCTGAATCTGAATCTTTATGTGAAATATATTGATGGCAAAAGGGTTTAGCCTATATATTTTTTCTTCATTTTTAGTGTAAAATTTTTTCCTGAATAACCGGGATGACTAGAAACAGACTACCAAGCAATTACTTGTATGATTCAGACTTCCTGACGCCAGAACATACCTTATTGCATAAAGAATACATACATGAATCAAATGTACCACAGACATAACAATATTGATTGAGGTATGAATAACAGAAAAGCCTGAAAACTCAACAGCATTCCTAGAACAGTCATTTTCAGGCTCCTAAGAACCCTGACACCCTGTCTGGCGTAGTTTGGAAAATATTATTTCACACAATAAGTAAAATTAAATAAATCTAAAGATAATCTACACACGTTCCCAATAGGATTATCCATTAAATAGATTATTGATGTAATTATTTTAATCAAAAGTATGAAAATTCAAATACTAGTTTACTGATTATCCTTCATCACCCTTCAATTACCCAACAGCTATTGTTTACTGCCAATAAATTACAATGCCTGTTTTCCCCTATCATTTCTGTAATCAAGCAGCTCTAAAGCCACGATGCAAACCATATTAAAACAAATTCCATTTTCACTATAAACACACAGTACAATATTGATGCCTATGATGATTTAAAAGATGATGTTTTTCATAAAGTTTATGATAATGTGTTCTGATGTTTCTTGAAGCACTCTCCTTTCAAAAACCCATTTTATACAAATCCCTGGCCCTTCCCCAAATAAATTCAAAAGTATTTGTATACAACAGTTTAAAGCACATATATTTCATAATTGTCCATTCTGTTCCTATGTACACCCCAACACCGGGGTAAAAATGAACAGTCACAAAATTCCATGTAAAAATTAAATCAGATGTTGATGGAATTTCTTTTATATATATGTCAATAGAAAGGTAGCATGAATGGACATTTGCCACTGGCGATGTAATAAAAATGTTGTGAGGCAAAATGTGTCGAAACTTTTCCTGTTCACCTCGTTTTACGGTATGAAATGATAGCCATGTATTTTTCTTCTGCCAACTTTGGTCTATTCCTGAAACAAGAACATTTGAGAGATAATTCCTATGATCAGTATGTAGCAATTCCTATGATTTGGGTACAAAAGGCAAAAATTCTAATAAAACCATTTCAAAATGATAACACTTCAAAGTGTCAGGTTATCAGTTAAAATTTGACATACATGTACATTGATACCAACTTCATACAACAACGAGATATTTATTCTGTTTAAGTGCATAAAAATGTAGTATATGATGCCAAAATTAACTTATTTACAACTGTCCATAGCTTGTTAGGGATACTACAGCTCATACTAATATATGAATAATAAATAAATACAGCATTTGTAATGCGCCATCGATCTAGTACACTATTCTGAGGCGCAGGCACAATGGTCATTTACATGTACAATTTGTTTTGTGCTAACTTCCATTTGGGGCAGTGTTTCGGCAATTCATGAAATAAGAAACTTCAAGAGATGTTTCAATATGTACAATATATTGTCCAGCAAGAACCAGAAGGGTGCTATAAATGCCATAGACGTTGTGCATCATTAACAACCTTCTGTTTTTAAACAGTGAATCAATAATGCCATTTTAGCTTTTGCCAGTGACATATAGACTTTAATTGAAGTAATGTATTTTGTCATAGACAGCTTTTACTTTGTTAAAATTTATTTCAGAACACTGTTATCCAGAAAAAGGAGGTACACTCTGGCTTGCAGCCTTAATATTATTCCTTCTATAGTGTCCGTAACACAGGTCTGTAGTGTCCGTAACACTGGCATCTACTCTTTTCTACCATCGATACTGAAACTAAAACACAATGATGCATTCTATTTTATACTTTATTACATCTAACTGATATAGTTGAAATAAAATATTAATATTAAATTACTCATAAGTCAATTTTTGTTCTATTTTTTGAATTAAATTCATGGAAAAAAGCTGATTTGTTTGCAAAATTTCATATCCGGGAGAAGACGTTCCAGGGAAAGAGAAAATTTTGTATTTATGTGGAGACATATTAAGAAGAGCAACTATAACAAATCAAAATGAAATTACAAATTAGTAGTATTTAGTTATCAGGCTGTATTTTTACACATTACATACTTGTGTTACGGACACTACATGTGTTACGGACACTACAAATGCCATTTATTAAATTCCTAAAAAAAAACTGTTATGCTTAGCTGAATATTATTATACCACAGCTAGTTCCCGGGGGTAGTTACACAAAGCAAAGTGTATAAGAACTTTGAAAACATTTTCATGTAGCAGGAATCACACCGTTACGGACACTACAGGAAATTCCGGACAAAATTTATGATCACAATGGGGGCATATATTTTTGTAGAGTTTGTATCTATGTTTGATTTTTTGTTTCTGATGATGGGGCACTATGTTACTAAGAAAATATAACCAATTACCAATTAATATAATGTCAAAATATATGAATTATAGAAGCAAAATTATGGACATAGCTGTTTCAAAAAAGTGTTACACTTGTGTCTTTTCACAGAAATAACCACTGTATCGCAATTCTTGGGTCAATTCTTAAGCCGTAAAAAAATACTGAGTGGAGATTAAAAGGACTTTAAGATGGCATGAAAAGATGCAGCATATCTTGTGTAATTTTATGGTAATAACATATCAAAAAAGACGAATTTTCAAAGTGCAAATGCGTAACAGCCCAAAAGTGGTATTTTTGGCCCTCTTTTACCATCATCACACAGCCAACACACATGAAATTCAAACAAAAGTTGCTGCCTGATGAAGAACTCAAATGGTCCAACATTTCAGGCCACAAGACATTTGATTCAATGACTTTGTGTTTCCAGGAGAGATGCATAACACTGTAAATAAAATAGTTGCACCCTGATTGTGGCTATACCGACTGCACACAGAAATAGGTATGTGGGACTGCACACACAAGTGGCATGGATGTTCGGCCGAACATTTCAATTGCTTTGAGACAGTTTCTTTCACAATTCAATATCATGACCAGAACTCAACTTTCTTTTAAAAGTTTCCTTTAAACTGTAGTTTTTTTAAACAGACTCACCGCCGTGATCAGAGGTGCTGTAGTACAGGAGCACCAGGAACGGGATGGTCAAGAGGAGAATGGCCGCGTAGACGACCTTGCGGTGGAGACGAATAACGGCCATCTTCTTTCTCGTCACCTTCATCCCCACCTTGTTCCTTCACACTATCTTGCTCTCCTTAAAGAGACAGATCAGCATTTTGGGGGCTATGACAAAGAACAAAGATCAGAGCCCTGTTTCATAAAACTTGTCATCAATGACAAGTTGCAATAACTGTTACAAGCTACTGAAATCCTCGCATCTGATTGGCTGGGAGCAAATTTGTCGATAAAAATCACAGACAAGACATTTGATGAAATGCCCCCCAGATAAATGAAGGCAGCAATATACAGTACAACTTTTTATGTTTTTGCACTGCATGATTCTATTGGCCAGAAAATAATAATCATTCTTTTTCCAGAAAACATACATCTAAAGGATTTGAAGGTTTGCATGGTGAAGTTGTAATTCAGAAAAAAGGTTTGCGGTACAACCATGTGAGTTGGAATAACTCCACGTTCCAGTCAGAATGCTCTGCCATTCTCCTGACGACGGCCAGAGCATTCTGACCGGAACGTGGAGTTATTCCAACTCACATGGTTGTACCGCAAACCTTTTTTCTGAATTACATACATGTACATGTACATAAATATCCAGAACCAATAAAGGTAACATGTGCATGCAAGATAGTGTAATACGGTAATTCCAAGCTATTTTGTCCCATACACTACATACATTAAGAACCACATCTCAGATTCTAGCATGTACATGTACCTCAAGATCGTATATGAAGTTCATAGTCCTACTACAGTGTACACATACAAATGTACAGCTTTGATCAGACGAAATATGAAGTGAAACAACAACAATGAGGTCGATTTGTGTTCAAAACTACACAATATTTTGCAACGTAAAGGCACTAGTTACCAAATACCATGCACGTGCCTAATTTAGTAAACCATAATCGAATTAAATCGACAGGATTAATCTACACTGCATGCAAACTGTTTATGCCTTCAGTTTTCCACGCCTCATTCATACATGTACACTTTAAATACATATACTGCACGGTTATCAAAACAAAATATCATAGATACAGAGGGAAGATCTATACCAGGAAATTATGAGAGAGGAGAAAAGGAAGAGAGGACACAAGAGGATACAAAAACAATAAAAAAAGAGGGAGAGAGTGAGAGAGAGAGATATAGTTAAGAACATGAGGAATATTCGAGGGCCATGAGAAAATGGAAATACCCTGTAGGTTGCAGCGCTATGGACATCAAGATAATCAAAAATACAAAAAAGTAATGAAATAAAGAAAACCATTTATCATAAAATTGAAAATGTTTGTTAATGATGGTGTTTTAAAGTGCATTCCTTCCTGAAAATTCTAGAGCTTTGATAACACTGTATCATATATACATTGTATGATTATGCAGACGTTGGAAACTTTCAAATACCTTTCCTTCAAAATTATGATTGAGTCATATCCACCTCAAAGAATAAAAATCAGTCACTTTTATTAATTACCTCCAACTTTTTCAGGCCCATCAGTAGAACACGATGCAATACATACAATCCACAAGTCGTGAGCAACAGTGGGGTCGCATGATCAAATGACTGGACTGGCTGGAAAAAAACTTGGGGTAAAAAAAAAAAGCAAAAATCAGCAGATGCTTTTACCTTGCATTTGAAACTTATATGGGACTACACAATATTTACAATGCATTTGTAGTCCCATCCATACAAGTTACATGTCGAGAAAAAAAAAATGCAGATTTTTGTCTTTTTTTTCTCTTTTTTAGTCATTCAATTTTTACAATCTTTGTTGATCCTGGAAGGTAACCCCTATATATAGCAAATTCCGAGGGTGGGTTGCATGGGTCAAATTATGTGAGAAATGGTGATATTTAGATCTAGTTTTTTTGGGTGATGCCTTCCAACACACAAGGTATATGGATGCCATGTATAGCTCCGTAGGCAAGTACCTGGGGGTCGTTTCATCATATCAACTCCATGACAGTCATAACTGTTGTCGGCGATCTACGGAAAATGTCATGGACCTGAAAAACTGTTTCACGAAGACATGATAAACGACAACTCAATGATATCGATACTCATCGGCGAAAAAACATAGTCTATATCACAGTCCATTGGAATTATCGTCAATTACCCAAACAGATTTTGAGGCTCAGTTTTCCCCAAACTATTCCAAAATGTAAAAAATGGCAGCGAAGATGAATGCTTATGATACAAACATCCCGTTTACATGAAAAGATGTTTTTCTTATGGCATCTTAGAATTTATAAAATTGAGAAAACTCGAGGAGGCTTTTGCGATGTACGAATCTAGATTTGTAGGTAAGAGGATACCGTAATTGACTAATTACGGAAAGAAGACCCAAATCGTGTTCATTTTAGAGAAAATGTTTAAATTAAGATATCTTACAGTATGGCCCAATTTTAAACATTAATTCATTAAAAGATACATATAATATCATTCATATCAAAGCATTGCATGAAAACGGGGAAAAAAGCGAAAATACATACATGATAAATTGTCGTCGTTCACATGGGTCTGTATATACAGACTGTTCCGTTTTCGATGCTGATTCTATGGTAGACGGATGTGGGTATTTTTAATATTAATCTCATTTACTTGTTGGGGGGTCAAGAAGCCATAAGAACATATTGTTCGTCTGTACAATATTATAATACGGACATACTATCTGGTAAAGGAATGATAAAAGATAGTGCTTGGAGATCAGGAAATAAATGTTCTCTTAATTTTATACATTTGTTATTTTTTCGCAGCCCACAGACTAACTAAAAGCTGGCTTGTGATGGCGTTCTTGTCAGCGAAGTTGTCGCTGGTCTTGGCAAAGACAGCTTTGTGAAACACTTAGCGGACAAGTTGAGCGACAGTGTCGAGATGTCGCTGATCTTGTCGTTATGACGGTTTGATGAAACGACCCCCAGATTGATAAGCCAAGGAGCTCGTATAGCTAGTCCGGAATTAGAACGTTTAGGTCAAACACGAAGTATAGGAATGTACCTATGAGCACTCATAGCTACATTCCTATACTTCGTGTGTATAATTGTAGGCAGTCATACACCTCATCTTTTTAAAACACCACTGCACAAAAGTCACCAATATTCACTCAAAATCGGCATTTAATTTTAAAAAACCGACCCCAAAATATCCAAGAAATACAATAAATTCAACTCACCAATGTTGGAAAAGATATTTACAAAAATGAAATCCGTAATTTACTGTTGATTCTCGCGAAACGAGCTATCGGAGTCATTGTGTACATTTCCTGGTCGCCGCGGGCGCTGACATCTCCCCAAAAGAGTTTTGTCCTCAAAAATTCGGTCCCTATGACGTACACGGAAAAGTTCAGATTTTCTGTGTGCGCGATCGTAAAGATCGATGTGCGCTTGCGATCCCGAGTTTCTTCGTGGACAAAAATTGTATTGGCCGATTTTAGTCTAAGACATCGGCAGTTTGTAAACAACACGCGATCGCGAAACAAATCGGCGGGGATTTCTCCGGTTTTGGACAAGATTTTGACTTTGGATTTTGCTGAAAATATAAAAAGTTCTTCCTAACCACTCATAGGTACATTCCTATACTTCGTGTGTATAATGTAGGCAGTCATACACCTCATCTTTTTAAAACACCACTGCACAAAAGTCAACAATATTCACTCAAAATCGGCATTTAATTTTCAAAAACCGACCCCAAAATATCCAAGAAATACAGTAAATTCAACTCACCAATGTTGGAAAAGATATTTACAAAAATGAAATCCGCAATTTACTGTTGATTCTCGCGAAACGAGCTATCGGAGTCATTGTGTACATTTCCTGGTCGCCGCGGGCGCTGACATCTCCCCAAAAGAGTTTTGTCCTCAAAAATTCGGTCCCTATGGCGTACACGGAAAAGTTCCGATTTTCTGTGTGCGCGATCGTAAAGATCGATGTGCCCTTGCGATCCCGAGTTTCTTCGTGGACAAAAATTATATTGGCCGATTTTAGTCTAAGACATCGGCAGTTTGTAAACAACACGCGATCGCGAAACAAATCGGCGGGGATTTCTCCGGTTTTGGACAAGATTTTGACTTTGGATTTTGCTGTAAATATCAAAAGTTCTTCCTAACGGCCATTTGAGGTAGGAGTGAGATTTTTAAGGGCTGAATTTGAAAGCAAGTATTTAAAATATTTATCTTATTTTCCCCCCCATACCTTTAGTACATGCGACAGAAAATACCAACTATTTTACAGAAATGTACCCGGGAATGTTCCTAACGGCCATTTGAGGTAGGAGTGAGATTTTTAAGGGCTGAATTTGAAAGCAAGTATTTAAAATATTTATCTTATTTTTTCCCCCATACCTTTAGTACATGCGACAGAAAATACCAACTATTTTACAGAAATGTACCCGGGAGTGCCTATGAGTGGCTATGACTGAGTGAATATGACCATTGCTTGCTGATGTGGTTTGCTACATCATGTCATATGATTTTCACCTTGGAATTGGATTTTGCTGGAAATATCAGAAGTTCTTCCTAGCGGCCATTCAAGGTAAGACTGGGGTAAATAAATATTCAAAACTGAATGACCAGCGCCATTTAACCCAATTTAAAAAAAAAAGAAGTTATTTTTTTTTAGAGCTGAATTTAAGGCCCTCTTTCCAACACATTTTTTACCGTGTGGGACCATTCAATATTCATTATTTTCGAAATCCAGTAATTTGTAACTTACACCAAACAAACACTCCACAAAACGATCCAGATTACATCCACTTGATATAAGTGCAACTAAAAATACACTCAAAATAAATCATGGCGTATTATACTTACATACTGTTTTCCACGATGTCACTCTAGGATCTAAATGTGAGATTCTAGAGCATTTGTTAACCCTGGCCCTCACCAAGACGCAATTCACCTTTTTCCTTTTAAAAGTAATGTCGCCATCTATAGTTAATAGATGCACTGCATGCATGCACTGAAAAATGACTATCGAGAGCTCAAGATCGATGGTCTGTGCGAGATCTATTTAAAGGCCAAGTCCACCCTAACAAAAAGTTGATTTGAATAAATAGAAAAAAATCCAACAAGCAGAACACTGAAAATTTCATCAAAATAGGATGTAAAATAAGAAAGTTATGGTATTTTAAAGTTTCGCTTAATTTCGCAAAACAGTTATATGCACATCTTGCTCAGTATGGAAATGAGGGAACCAGTGACGTCACCCACTCACTATTTCTTTTGTATTTTATTATGTGAAATATAGAATATTTTAATTTCTGCAGATTTCACAATTAGGAAGCTCTCATTGAATTGTGTATAGGTTGCAACAATGGCAATAACACATGTTCAGCGAGGAATCAAACCTTGTTTCACATTATAACAAGGAAAAATTAAATTATTTCGTATTTCATGTAATAAAATACAAAAGAAATAGTGAGTGGGTGACGTCACTGGTTCCCTCATTTGCATACTGAGCAGGATGTGCATACAACTGTTTTACGAAATTAAGCGAAACTTTAAAATACCATAACTTTCTTATTTTACATCCTATTTTGATGAAATTTTCGGTGTTATGCTTGTTGGATTTTTTCTATTTATTCAAATCAACTTTTTGTTAGGGTGGACTTGGCCTTTAACTCTTCACATTTTTTTTCTTTCTCTCTTTTTTGAATGATAGCTTGGCTACGGCAGGTAGCAATAAACGCAATAGATAAATCCTCACAATTGGCATCTTCCTGGACCTCTCTTAGGCTTTCGATACCATCAATCACAATATTTTGCTCTATGGAAATAAGTATAAAAGGTATCGGAACACTTTGGTAACAGTTATAAAAAATGCAAAGAGGTTGTATTATTGCAATTCTTTTAATGGTAACAAAAGTGATATGAGAAAGACCTGGGAAACCATTAATGAGTTAATTGGTAGAAAGAGTAAACATAAAAATTTGGAAATAGAGGAGTTAATCATCAATCAAGGTGGAATGGATAGAGTTGTCTCTTCAGAAAGAGAAATAGCTGAAGAACTCAATGACTACTTTGTCTCTGTTGGGTCAAACTTGGCCTAACGAATTATACCAAATGAGCCTCCTAATTGTTGTTTTAAAGATTATTTGGGTGTCAGAAATGCAAAATGCAAAATCAAAAGAGAAGAAGAAATTATGATTATTTTATGTGCTCTTGATGCTACAAAGTCTCATGATTATGATAATGTGTCAGTAAGATTGATCAAGGACGCAGCACCATTTATTGTTTCCCCATTGACTTATATCTTTAATTTGTCATTAGCAATGGGCCAATTCCCAGATGCACTTAAGATTGCAAAAGTGACACCTTTGTATAAGAAAGGGTCAAAAGATGACCCGGGTAATTACAGACCTATTTCAGTTCTGCCAGTACTTGCAAAAGTGTTTGAAAAGTTAGTTAATGTACGTCTAATGGACTTTCTAGAGTCTACTAAAATTTTGTACAGACATCAGTATGGATTTCGTAAGAAATACAGTACAAAATTATCATTAATTAATTTGGTTAATACATTATTACAGTCAACTGATAAGGGTGAAATAACCCTTGGTATATTTATAGATTTCAAGAAAGCATTTGACACTATCAATCATAACATCCTCTCAGCAAAATTAGAGTATTATGGTATAAGAGGCATTCTTGTTGCAGTGGTTCCAGAGTTATTGTGTTACAAGGATGAAATATCCAGTAGAAGGATTACATGTGGGGTCCCGCAAGGATCAGTCCTTGGACCCACACTGTTTTTATTATACATTAATGATTTACCAAGCTCAACTGACTATTTTCAGTTTAGACTATTTGCTGACGATTCAAACATTTTCCATACTTTCCCCAAAGGTAAAAAAGAAATTGATATGAATGAGGTAAATGGAAAAATGAAGGAGGTACAAAAATGGTGTATATTAAATAAATTGACTATAAATTTGAAGAAAACAAATTATATGATTATCAAAGGACCAAGACAGACCATTGCAAGTATTGCATTTATGTGATGTGTTGTTGTTAATAAACTCAAACTCAAACTCAAATAAACTTCCACACTATATCGTACGTGGGAAGGCCTAGAGTGGTTCAGGAGTTATCTTTCAAACAGAAAATAATACATTTTTCTAAATGAACATTCATCAGATTTTCGTCATATCACTTGTGGCGTCCCACAAGGAGGTTTATTAGGTCCGTTGTTGTATTTATTAATGATTTATATAGATCATCCCAAGTTCTTTCCTTTATTGTATTTGCGGATGACACTAATTTATTTTTTCTCAGTGACCACAAGTGCTTCTATAGATTGGCTACTGTTAACAACGAATTATCGAAAATATCCCAATGGATCAGAGCTAACAAACTATCACTCAATCTCCAAAAACAAATTATATGTTCAGCAGTAATTCATTAGATTCCTTACCCTCTCATGATGTCATTTTGATGACACTCCTTTACAATGTGTTCCCCACACCAAGTTTTGGGGTGTTATAGTAGATAGTAAGATCTCATATTGGAAATATCACATTGATAATATATGTACAACAATTTCACGCAATATTGGCGTGATCTATAGACTTAAATCACTTCTTCCTCGTTCGTCATAATTAATGATTTACTCTAACTTGATCGAACCATATTTGACTTTAATACGGCCTTTTGGTTTGGGGTAATACTCACCAGACTTTCCTGAACATGGTCTCTTTATTACAAAAGAAAACAATTCGTATTATATGTAATTCTCCAATACGATCTCATACTAATCCTTTATTTCTGGATAACAAAATATTAAAAATAAGGGATTTGTATTATTTTCAATTAGGTCAATTTATGTATAAATATATTAACAACGTATTACCAGATGCATTTCTTGATATGTTCGTTAAAAATGATTTAATTCACAAATATCCTACAAGGCAATCGGATAAGTTTTTCATCTACCCCTACTTAGATCATGTTTCGCTCAAAATACATTTATTTTTGAAGGCCCTAAATATTGGAATGCACTACCCAATGAACTGAAGACTGCCCCATCCCTTATCGTTTTGAAGAAAAGATTAAAAGAGTTCTTGCGTGCTTCATGCAACACCTAACTATATAGTGCATTGTCCTCTTTATGTCTTCCATCCCATTAAATTCCGTTCTCACTCCATTTAATCTTTTATTTGCCTCGCCTTAAACCCTTCAATCAGACAGGTCGCGTCACTAGCTTTATTATGCTTAGAATACTAGTTTATTTGGTCGTGGAATTTGCGCGCTATCTCTTATATCCTTGGTCTCCCACTCCCTATACTCTCTTGAGAACTCTTTCATTTTTTGGTGTGGTTTTTTTTTTTGTGTTTTTTTTTCTCGCTTCATGAAAATTCTCAACAAAGATTAATATTTTTTTCCTTGTTTTTTCTTACATAATATGCATTACAATAATGTTCAATTTCGGGGGTCCACATTTTACAAGCTTTTCAAGTGGACTCCTCCATTTCCAATGCCTTGTTCATGTTATTTATTTGTGTTTACTTTGTTCAATGAAAATGTACTTTCAATGCCTTATTCAATGTCATTGATTTTATAGTCACACAATATTTTATTCTTTTGAATTGTACATGGATATTATAATTGTATTATTTACTGAATATTGATTTGTATTGATTTGTATTGCTGTTGGAAATGGAAATAAACTAAACTGGAACTGAAACTGAATTTATCGAGGGCGGGGCAAATTGCCCTTTAAAAAAAATGAGTTAGTGGTTGGTGCAGGAAGAAGAAGGAGAAGAAAGAAAGAAAGAAGAAGAAGAAGGAGGAGGAGGAGGAGGAGGAGGAGGAGAAGAAGAAGACTGGACATCCCATTAACCACAGTTTTGTATCTCAAAAAATAATTAACCTTTTATAAATTAGCTAGAATCCTACGAAAGGTCTTAACTATCAGTGTTCACAAATACATCCACAGCTATACTGCGATTTTGTTGGATGTTTGATTTTCACTTCTTTCTTTTTTTACCACTTTTTTTTCTATTTTTCATCATTCATATGGCAAATATACCGCTTGGTTATAGTAATAGCCCGCATACAGTCTTATATTATGAACCTATAGTATATAGTATGCCAAAACCGTCGCAATATACGTTAAAATTGACAAATTGACATAAATATCTTTTTTAATGGACATGAATCTTTAAGTGAACTGTACAAGTGACTCTTAAGCATTTTTTTTAAAAGTGATATATTGCCTTTAACATTCCAGGCACTTATTTTAGACAAATACCAGGAAAAAAGGGGTGCCTTTAGCATTTTCAAGAGTTTTATCCCTTTTCTCCCAGACTGTCCCACTTCACCCCTATATTACTGTCCCAGTTCACCTCCAGTACGCCTACGGTGTCCCACTTCACCCCGTTCAAGTACCCCATTTTTAATGATTATTTGCATAAAAACTATAGGGATAGTGTCAAATGCCTTGCTTTGTAGCCTACCATTGATATTATTTACCGTGTAAAAATGGAGAGGCTACAATGAATATTTTAGAAGTTACAAAGCAAAGAGTGCCAAATCACGATTCCTGTCCCACTTCACCCCGCTCTCCCCTGTTGTTACGTGTATATGTGTATTATCATGCATATTTTCCGCCTTGAACTGTTTGGAGCATTCAGGTTGTTGCCTATATAGGTTTCAATGTTTTTTGGCATGATTTTATGTTGTTTTATTCAGTGAATAAAGTATGACACCTGATACTAATAGCATTTCATCATGAATATTACGACAACCCAAAACACGCAGAATAAAAAGACGCGATATATAATCCGAACTGCACTCGTTAAAACCTTGCCAGCGGCTTTCTTATTTATTCTGAGGTCAATTCCCTTTTTTGTTTTTCTTTCTTTTTTCATTTTGCCGTAATTTTCAGGCAGAAGAGCGAGCGAGAGATCGAACATTTTGTATTGCATCTTTAGCTATATGCGTATAGTATATAATAAAAACGTGTGAGAAATCAGTAACGACTGTGGTGCATTTGTATACCTTACCCCATTGTAAGTGCTAAGAGACAGATCATTCGTTTGAAAAGCATTGTATCTTTAAAGGAGAATTAAACTCAACAAACAGCTGATATTCTTGTGGAAAATTGATAGCCTGTTCAAAATATCTTGAAAATACTCCAATTTGATTACTCAATAAGGAGAACAATCTTTCTAAAGTTTGCAGATTCCTTGCTAGATATTATCCCATGGGGGCTGCCATTTTGAAAAACTTTGATGTCATATGAGTACATGTCCATTTACCTGTACACAATGTATATGATGTTGCATATTGAATAGCTATTGTACAACTAAAGTGCACCAACGCAAATGACAGCCATCTTGGTACCCCCATTGTCTCGCGCAGGCGATATCTGCAGATGTAGGTCTTTGTCACTTCTTTGAAGAAATGACAAACCTTTGTCCGACCAAACAACAACTTGTG
The DNA here is from genome assembly GCA_025617745.1 of Heliocidaris erythrogramma. Classification (NCBI taxonomy): domain Eukaryota; kingdom Metazoa; phylum Echinodermata; class Echinoidea; order Camarodonta; family Echinometridae; genus Heliocidaris; species Heliocidaris erythrogramma. The sequence goes on from CM046864.1 coordinate 27,898,858, forward strand.
CATGCCAAATCCTGCTTAACAAAAGAAACAGCTGAACCAAATATCTTGACACAAATAGGTTATATGACAGGGTAAAAGTATCTTCATTTGCATGTACATGACTACAAAAATGCTGTACCGGTACATGAGAAAATCCAGTGTCATGCATTCCATAGGTGATCATGAGTGTTATTGTAGCTAGTGTATAGGTCAGTGGGTATCTCACAAATAGAATTGCTCTGACATTACTTTGTAAAGAAAATGGCAGCTCCCATGAGATAATGTCCAGCAAGGAAACTGCAACTTTTTGAGGCACTGTTATCCTTCTTGAATAATCAAATACGAGTAATTTCAAGGTTGACAATTACCTACATGATTGTTACCTTTCATTCCCCTTTAAGGGGGATTAGGGGGTGCAGCCTGTATGCCGTGGGGGGGGGGGGGGGGGGGGGATATATGAAACTTTGCTCAGGCGCATGGTATGGCTCAGCTGTATTCCGCAGTCGTGTATCCAGCGCATCCATCGAGGGGCACGTGCCCCCCCCCCCCCTCCCCCCCCCCAAGATATACAAATTAATTTATAACCTTTTTTTTTTACAGATGATCAACCTCCCCGGGGTAGGAGAAAAGGTCCTTTACTTTATGAAATTATTAGAGAGAGAGAGAGAGAGCAGAGACAGACAGAGACAGAGACAGGAAAGGGGGAAACAGAGAGACAGAGTGCGATACAGACAGAGATCGACAGAGGTGGAGGCAGAGGCAGAAACAGAGAGGAGAGCGATTTTAAGAATGTCATGCGATTATTTGTGAATGAATCTGTCTGGAAGTAATTGAGAATTGTCGATTGGGGAGTAGGCCTACATATTTGGTATATATTACTATGAGGTTTTGGAATCACGAAAATGATTTTTTTTTAATTACTTATTCTTCCTGAAAGTCACGTGCCTTCAAATGGGTATGGCACTATACACACAATGTGGCATGAAAGTTTGGTCCTATAACTTTTCAGCTATTTCTTGTCGTATTTCGAATATGAAGGCATTTGAAGAGAAATCCTTTTCAGGGGACATTAATTTTATTGTATTCTTGCAAGCGCAAACTGGCATAAAAAATGAGAAAGCCTCCTTCCTTTACCAGAATTCAACATTCTCCTTAAGCCTGAATAAAGATGAATGATGAATATAAAAATAAAAGTGCAAATAAAACAAATGAAAAGAGAAGACCGTATAGATAGAAATGAAATAGGATCTTGAAATCCGTATCTGTTCTTATCGTTACTATGTTAGTTCGTTTCAATACTAACAAATACATTTATATTGGCACGATATTCACTCTTTTTAAAGGAATGGCGTGTGAAAGATCATTACGTTTATCAACGCCATCATTAATTATTAAACACCATTGAAATTTGAAGGTGCCTTATTTTTGGAACGAAATGTTACAAGATTAATATCACATCAACCAGGTTCTTCAAAAGTGATATCATTATGATGATCTTAATTAGTTTGCGAAGGTGGATAGACGGAATATTTGACCAAACATTTATAATTAAATATGGTCAGTAATGAAGTCATAGAATGAGAGGGAGGGAGAGAGAGAGGGGGGGGGGGGGAGAAAATAAATTATAACTTGAAATTAATGTTAAGCTCGAATAATGATGGATCACGAACATAGAAGCGGTAAAAAAATTGGATAGAATGAAGCAGACATCGTAATGAAAAATATATCTTGAAGTCCCGATGTGTCATTTATACCTTGATTATCAGGGAAGCAAAATTAAAAAAAAAAAAAAGACAAAACCAAAAAAAAACAAAAAAAACAATCAAAGCGGTGATGTTATAAGCAAAACACCTTTTTTCTAGGAGAGGGGCTATATACCAGCGGTTGTACGGCCATTCTTTTTACTTTAAAATGAACATTTGACCGCGGTCATTAAAAAAACCAAAAAAACATAATTTATTGTTTTGAGTATAAGGCAGAATAAAATGTTTTGAATTTAAAAATCTCACGGAGGTTAGGGACAAAATGTATTTAAATCTTGGTTTGTTTGTTTGCTTTTTTTCTTGGAGGGGGGGGGGGGGTGTATCAGGCCTAAGGATTAATACAGTCGTTATAAGCTCACAGCCCATTTTGAAAATTACACAAACTGGACAAAGAATTATAATATAATGATATACACACATATTTTATGGCATGGCTTTGTCAAAAAAGTGAAAAAATCTAATTAAATATTCAGAACAATAGTTTTTTTAGGGGGGGGGGGGGGTAGGGACAAAAAAAAAATCGCCAAACTTCAAAAAAACGCTCAGTAAAGGGGTTATGGGGCCCAGTTTTCCTCCATAATTCCCTGACAAGAAAAAAAAAAAAAGGCGCCAAAAGGGGGGGGGTCCGGACCCCCGCGACCCCCTCTGGATCCGCCTATGCAACTAATTGTTGATCCAGTAAGTACAAAATATTCTTTATCAGGCTCAAGTTCTTATGATGGCCTTTTGAGGTGACCACTCCATTTGCTGGAACAACCCATGTCCAAAAAATCAATACACTTATGTAATGTCAGAAAGGTTTCAAGATAAAATTTCTATTGGAGGACATTATTTAGAACAAAAAGAGTTTTAAAAGAAATCTACAGCTATGGCATTATCTGAACTAAAAAAACGAAATAATTGACTCTTTTGAAGAAGAAAAAAAATCAATATTCATTTAGAAATTTTGTAGACTTATTGAAAGTCTTCGATACCATCAATCACTCAGTTCTACGAAGAAAAAAAATTCTGTATATGGAATCCATGGCATAGCACACGATTGGTTCGCCTGTTATCTTAGAAATCGCCTCCAATGCAACAAATTTGACTCGGTCGTCTCAAACATGTCAAACATGAGTAATATCACAAGTGGTGTACCTCAAGGTCAGTTGTTGGTCCATTACTTTTTTATTATTTATATAAACGACATCTTCAAATCGACGGCAACATTAACTTCTGTTCTTTATGCCGACGACACGAATATTTTATATAGTGGATGTAATCTCACTTTACCGTGCAATAATCTTAATCAATAGCTAACCCTCGTATGCGAGTGAGTGGTTTAAGGCTAACAAACTATTATGTTAATTTTAAAAAGTGTAACTATATGATCTTTCATAACAATTTACTTAGACAACATTTCCAACGTACTACTATACCGAGAGTTGAAAACACCAAATTTCTAGGTGCGCATATCGATAGTTCTATGTCTTGAAAGAAAAAACTATTCGTGAAACAGAAAGCAAAGTCTCTAAAAACATTGGCATCATTTCTAGACAACGACCTCCGTGTGCGTTACAGTTCTCTTATCGTACTATATCTATTATATTACAACCTGGGAACTCTCCAACCTCCAAATTACAAAAATTAATCAGTTTACAAAAGGTACTGCTCCCCGTTCTAACGTCGACCATTTGTACAAAGTATTTACTGATATTAATAAACATCAGTAAAGCATATTTATGTATGTACAGATGTACAAACAAATTATTTCCTGACGAATTTTGTAACTTATTTCAATTGAATTCAAGTATTCCTAAATACGAAACAAGGCGCGCAAATCACATCCATCTACCCAAGCACAGAACCTTATGATTCCAAAATAACATCTTGTACTCGGGACCTAAGCTGTGGAACGTTTTCCCAGATACATTAAATATCTCTTGCCAGCTTCTCAAGAAGGATGATTTTTTTAAACTTCATCTCACAAATAACAGTATTAACACACTTCCCCGCCCTCCATTGGCTCTCTCCGTTTTTTCGCGAATTTCAATTTTCTTTCGTACTCCTTTCTTTTGCACCTCCTTTTTTCTTCTTCCCCCCCCCCCCCTTCTTCTCTCTATAAAGCTTAGCGGTTTAGGAATGTTTTCCTTTTTCTGTTGTTTCCTTCATTTTTATATATTTATTGTGTACTCTAACCGATATTAGGGAATCCTCGCCCCTATAGCTATTAATATAGTTGTGTCCTCCAACTATATGTTAGTACTACGATTAATGCATATTTTGTCATATTTTGTTTTAAAAATACATGTACATCATTAATTCATTTATTACTTTGTATACTTATATTTGAAAATTGGAAATAAAGGTCTGAAATAAAGGAACTGAAACGGAAGAAGAAAAGGAAGAAGAAGAAGAAGAAGAAGAAGAAGAAGAAGAAGAAGAAGAAGGAGAAGAAGAAGAAAACATATCCTCGCGTTTAGAATCTCAGCGGCGCCATTTATATCCAGAAGATTGGTGGTAGGGTTCTTTCAAATGAAAAATTGTGAAAGGAAATTATCAAATACGAGAAAATGATGAAAGTCATTACATGTATGTGATAGAAAATATCACTTGGATTATGTATTCCGACTTGTCCAGAAATCACCATTCAGGGTCCCGTTTCATAAAACTTGTTATCAGTAACAACTGCTACATTTCTATGACAAATTTGGTCACAGCCAATCAGATGCAAGGACTTCAGTAGCTTATAACAATTATTGCAACTTGTTATTTATAACAAGTTTTATGAAACAGGGCCAGGTTTGTTGCAGTTTGTTTGTCTGTTTGTGTCTTGTTGCTGTTTCTTTTGTTTACTGCATGAGTATCATAGGCTTATATCGTACACTCTTAGAAATGTTAAAAATCATTAGGTTGGTTAAAATATGAACCTACCAACTGTTGGTTTTTTTTTAATTATGTGAAATATAATGGGGATTTTTTTTTAAAACCAAAAGTTGGTAGGTTCATATTTTAACCAACCTAAAAACTTTTCTGAGAGTGTATAGACAAAATGCACAATTTCCATTGATGCTCAGTTCTGGTGAAAACAATGACGAGTTACTTTATTGTGCTCGAAAATAACATACAATGAGACACAATTATGTAAACAACAAAATATTTTTTTTTATACAAAAATGAATTATGATAATTATGTCGGATAAACTTACATTTCCTCTGAGGTCGTCATAGCTTGTTCATATTGCAAGTTATTAATGTTGCATTTACCACGTATTCTTAAATAATAGTCATTGAAACAATAATTGTATCCCCCGGCAGTATGCCGGAGGATACTTTGGATTCAGCAGCGTTTCGCCGCCGCCGCCGCGTCACATTCTTGTGTGCGCTCTAGCGGTCACATTTCTCGACGAATTTCTTTCAGACTTCCTGTGGACGTGTATCTTGGTAAAATCTGGACCCCTATAGTTTCTGGTGATGCTGCCCCCAGTGTTCCGTCTTTTATAGTGTAAAAGGCCATATTTTTGGGGATAGTTTGTGTGCGCTCTAGCGGTCACATTTCTCAACGGATTTTGTTCAAATTTTGTATGAAGGTGTCTCTTGGTAAAATCTGGAACCCTATAGATTTTGGTGATGCTGCCCCAGTGTTCCGTCTTTTATAGGGTCAAAGGTCATATTTTGATAGATGTCTTGTGTGTACTCTTGTGTGCGCTCTGGCGGTCACATTTCTCAACGGATTTCGTTCAAATTTTGCATGAAGGTGTCTCTTGGTGTAATTTAAAAACCTATAGTGTTTGGTGATGCTGCCACCAGTGTTCCGTCTTTTATAGGGTCAAAGGTCATACTTCAGGGCATGGCGTGAGTGCACTATGCAGGCCACATTTCTCAACGGATTTTGTTCAAATTTTGTATGGAGATGTATCTTGGTATAATCTACACATGTTTAATTTTTGGTGATGCTGCCCTCATTGTTCCGTCCTTTATAGGGTCAAAGGTCATTTTTCCATTTCTTGCACTCTAACTTCTGCATTTCTCGACGGATTTCGTTCAAATTTTGCATGAAGGTGTCCCTTGGTGTAATCTAAAAATCTGTACTTTTTGGTGATGCTGCCACCAGTGTCCCGTCTTTTATAGGGTCAAAGGTCATACTTCAAGGGATGGCGTGAGTTCACTCTGCAGGCCACATTTCTTGATGGATTTCTTTCAAATTTTGTATGGAGATGTATCTTGGTATAATCTACACATCTTTACTGTTCAAGGGGTCTCAACTCCGCTTCAGCATCCGGCTTTCCATGGGGGCATTTCCGGCGGGTCAAAAATGCACACTGCTCCCACTTTTCATGTATTAGCCTATGATTTTAGCCGGCGCGCAGCGCGTAAAGTTATTGAAATTATATATTTGAATATTCATGAGCTTTTATAACTAATTAACATAAAATTAAACTGTACTTAGGCGTATATTGTACTTTTGCAGCAAAAATGTGCAGAAGAAGAACTAGAAGACAAAGATAAAGAAGGAGAAGAAAAAAAGAAGAGGAAGAAGATGAAATAGAAGATGAAGAAGAAAAAAGAAGAGGACGAGGAAAAGGAAGAAAAGGAAGATGAAGAAAAGAAGACGAAAAAGAAGATGAAGATGAAAAGGAAGTGCAAGAGGAAGAAGAAAAAAAAGATGAAGAAAAAAATGAAGAGGAAGAGGAGGAAGAAGAGGAAGAGGAAGAGGAGGAATAAGAAGAAGAAGAAGAAGAAAAAGAAGAAGAAGAACAAGAAGAAGAACAAGAAGAGGAAGAAGAAGCCCTCCTTCGATATTGAATTTCCCTTCATTGAACACTTTTCTTGTGCCTTGCAGATCTGGCATATCATATCTCAAGTAAAAGTACAAAGGGAAAATTCGCTCCCCATGACCTCATATATGTACCACCATGCACTGGCTTCTGGTGCATGTACCCCCCCCCCCCCCCCCCCCCCCCCACACACACATAAAAAACCCAAAACAAAACAAAAACACACCAAACAAAAACAACAAAAAAGGCACAAAACAAAACCCAACAGACAAACCTAAAAAATCTGATTTGATTTTTGTCTTCTTCTTCTTCCTCTTCTTTTTCTTCATCTTCTTCTTTTTTCTTCATCTTCTTGTAAAATGAGTCCATCAACAGAAAACCAACACAATTCAGTCTATCATCCAGTTATTCAAGGTTGCATAAGGCTGTATTTACACCAATCCACCTTCACACTTCAGAACACATGCCATATTGTGCCTGCATCATCATCAGCATCACCACATCTTTCACAAAATTATGGGGGGAAAAAACAAATAGAAGTTTCTCAGTGTGAAATGATGTTTATTAAACTAACTCACTTATCAACATAAAAGTTAATGCTCTTTCGAAATGCAATATACAGATTATAACATATTGTTCATGGACAACAAATCACGGGGCAGGTGAGGGGGCGGCATACCAATTGCTATTTTATTTCAGTTTGTAAGCAAACAAGTTCAAGTTTTTTTTTCTAGTGACATCCGATATATAGGTGGATTATAATGTATATCCATGTACATCCCTTCAATCTATCATCAGAATATACAAGACATAAAAGTCCAAAGAGACCACCTTACTGCCCAAAATGATGAGGCGATGTTTGTCCAAATATTGGTAGTTTTGAAAATTTCGGGGAGGGCTGAAACTCCCAAGCGCCTGATTCGTTTGCCTAGAAACATGCCCCAGATTGATGGCACAACCATTGCACAGATGATAAAAAGGAAGAAATTACAGATTATAGAACCATTTGCGTTTCAAGAAAAATTATCATAGCTATCGCAGGATAGCTTCAAGAATTTGATGAAAGGGATTATCACTTATTAAGGTTGAAGATCAAATAAATATGATTACATCTTAATGCACTACTTATGCATACAATTATAAACACACGTTGCATTAAAGATGATGAACTAAAATCATATTTCACAATGTAGTCATGCCACATTTTTCTAACTCTATTTCTAAATTACAATGAAATTAAAAGGAAAATTATTTGATTTTGAAAATATATTGGTTATAGTTTGAATTTAAATTACTGCATTATTCTGAGGTGACATGATAACTGACTGTACTTAAAAGGTTTTTATCAAATATTTTTTTGAAGTGTGAAAAGAATTTAGAATTAGGCTGAAGATTAATCACTTTCACATAATCATGTTTCAAATGGGCCAATCGTACCAACTGCAATATATTTTTAATTACGTGTACATGGACATGTACACCTACAAGAGGTAAATCCGATGTAAAATTTAGTCTTTGCTTTTATTTCGAAATTACGAATTAGGGGGTGTATCTATAAATCATCTTGAAGTGAAATGTCAAGTGATTGCAATAAGGGCCATTCAACCCTGAACCACCCCCCCCCCCCCCCCAAAAAAAAAAAAAAATGAAAAAATGAAAAAATGCAAAAAAATTATGAAAAAAAAAATGGAAAAATAAATAAATGAAAGTTACATCCGTTTGTTTCCCCTTTGAATAATATGTTAGCTCTTTCTTTTGACCCAAACTTTGACATTCAATTTCCAGCTCAGAAATAGCGTTCCTGACATTTAGAATAAATGTAATTGCCATTATGTAAATGAGCAATAAATCTCGATTAAACTTTATGTTTAAATGATAATAAATATAAAAATACTTCCGTCATAAAAATGACTCCGTTACTTGACACGTAACAAGCAATGTAACTGATGAGCTTCCTTGGACAACCTGCATTATAAACACAAAAAGAAAGGACAAACAAAAATTAAACTTCTTGTAGACTGTGGACTGGATTTTAAAGAAGGAAACAAAAATGGGTACATCTATCCAGGGGCGGATTCAGGATTTTGTATAATAAGGGGGGGGGGGGGGGAGGGGGCATACAAATACTGGATTGTCAACTTTGGGAAACTGCTAGGAGGGAGATCCGTATATTGTTTGGTCTTGCCAGCCCTCCAAATATCGCTCAGTGAGGGGAGGGGGGAGGGGGGTTATGGGGTCCTGTTTCCCTCCATAAATATCTGACACGAAAACTAAACAAGAACAAAAACAAAAACAAAAAAGGTTTTCCGTTCTAAAAGGGGGGCACAATGCATACTGTTGTTTGAAAGGGGGGGGGCACGGGCCGGGATTGTTCCCCCCCCAAAAAAAAAAAAAAAAAAAAAAAAAAACAAACAAAAAAAACAAACAAACAAACAAACAAAAAACCCCACCACTGCATTTGTTCTTCCTTCTTAATTATAGAAATGTAAATCTAAGTTTAAATCATTTAACAGACGTACATATTTTCATTTTCCATTCCAAATTTGATCCTAGACCAAGGCATTTAGTAAACTTTAAAACGGCTAAATAAAAATATTAAATTTACTGGACTTTAGAATTTTGATTTTGACTGCACAGACTATGTCGGTAGAAATCTAAGTCTATTAATAATAAGATCTAATCTTACAGAGCTACTACTAAGACTAAGCAATGGAATATTGAAATTTACACCAATTATGTGGGCTTAGAGGTCTACATTTAAAAAAAAAAATTACCTTTCCAGTTCAACTTGGGTTTCCTGCAGTGAGTGGATGACAATAATCTACAGCCCAGCCCCAGGTAGGGTCTATAAGTTTTTAGTATCACGATATTGAATGATCTGGTCCTGGTCCCTCTGTGTTTCTCTACTTCTGTCCAAGGCAATAGCTCTGCAATCAAAAGAGAACAAGAGGTTATAATCATAGTAGTAATTAAAAGCATGCCACAGATCTACTGTTTAAATTAATAATATTACTCGCACATGAAGGCCCTATGTACTCTCTCGTCTCAGTGACAGTGGTGACTCGTCATGGTTGTCACTACAGAGTACACAAAATAAATTGGGACAGCTCTCAGTAGCAGCATAAGGTTATAAGGTAATAAAGAACATTTTAATCTGGTCCAGCATGATTCAGGACATTATCATTCAAATTCTAAGTTGATCTTTCTAGACCCTCCTTAAACAAAGTTCAAGGCGAGGCCGAGGGCCTAACTCTAAGTCTAAGGTAGGCCTAGAATAGATCCAGGCTATCGTAGCCGTAGGCAAAGCGCAGTTAGCCGGCCAGGATCGGCGCACCCAAAACTAAACAGACCGCTCGGCAAGATCTTACCCGGCGCGGCCCAGCTCCCCAGAGTGAGGATCTTGCGCATTCAGTGTCATGATCAATCTTGAACAGGTCCACATCTACCGCAGATTGTCGGTAATGAAGCCATGCACTTTACTTTTTAGGCTTGAGCACTATCATAATATGCAGATCTTCGGAAAATATCTGATCTTCTCGAAAAATATTACAAGTAGACTATTCAAAATGACCGTTTTAGAGTTCAATCAAAGATAATAATTTTGTTTTGTCATGCATGAGAAGGGGGACTGGGTGGGATGTGGGATAATACGTTTTGTACAGTGAACTCACTAGCAGCCACGACGAACACATCCCAATTATTAAGAGGAATGTTAAACAAAATACATATTTACTTACATTTCATGGCATCATACGGCATTACTTTGATGAGAATGTCCACCGGAGAATTTTCTGCTTTCGTGAGACTTACAAGACAAACTCCTTCTAAAACAGAAAATTCTCGAAAAACAAAGTTTTTTTGAGATTTGTGTTGAAATGGCACAAAAGTAGCACTACCCGCACGGCCGCCATTTTCCCTATTTCGTGTCCAAATCGTAGGGAATTGTGGGAATGAAAAAAATGAATTATGTATGATCTTATACATAAAACATTATGTTAATATGAGCCACTAACCAATCATCGAACAGTATTTGACGAGCTTTTGACGTCATTCCTCATGAATAAACATTTATTGAAATTGACCCTCCTAGCTCACTGTTCAAATTGGCCAAAGCTCCCACAATGCATCCAATGCAAAGCCTATGGAATGTCAAAGGTCAGATTTTAGCTGGCCCTCTAGCCCTCCTTCGGAGGGCATACTGTGTATGATCGAATCTCTTTGTTACTGTTTGGTGATGCTGCCCTCATTGTTCCGTCCTTTATAGGGTCAAAGCTCATTTGTCCCTTTTGTGCACTCTTACTTCTGCATTTCTTGACGGATTTCATTCAAATTTTGTATGGAGATGTATCTTGGTATAATCTACACATATTTAATTTTTGGTGATGCTGCCCTCATTGTTCCGTCCTTTATATAGGGTCAAAGGTCATTTTTCCATTTCTTGCACTCTTACTTCTTCATTTCTTGACGGATTTCGTTCAAATTTTGCATGAAGGTGTCTCTTGGTGTAATCTAAAAACCTATAGTTTTTGGTGATGCTGCCACCAGTGTTCCGTCTTTTATAGGGTCAAAGGTCATACTTCAGGGCATGGCGTGAGTGCACTCTGCAGGCCACATTTCTTGATGGATTTCCTTCAAATTTTGTATGGAGATGTATCTTGGTATAATCTACACATCTTTACTGTTTGGTGATGCTGCCCTCATTGTTCCGTCCTTTATAGGGTCAAAGCTCATTTGTCCCTTTTGTGCACTCTTACTTCTGCATTTCTTGACGGATTTCATTCAAATTTTGTATGGAGATGTATCTTGGTATAATCTACACATATTTAATTTTTGGTGATGCTGCCCTCATTGTTCCGTCCTTTATAGGGTCAAAGGTCATTTTTCCATTTCTTGCACTCTTCTTCATTTCTTGACGGATTTCGTTCAAATTTTGCATGAAGGTGTCTCTTGGTGTAATCTAAAAACCTATAGTTTTTGGTGATGCTGCCACCAGTGTTCCGTCTTTTATAGGGTCAAAGGTCATACTTCAGGGCATGGCGTGAGTGCACTCTGCAGGCCACATTTCTTGATGGATTTCCTTCAAATTTTGTATGGAGATGTATCTTGGTATAATCTACACATCTTTACTGTTTGGTGATGCTGCCCTCGTTGTTCCGTCCTTTATAGGGTCAAAGCTCATTTGTCCCTTTTGTGCACTCTTACTTCTGCATTTCTTGACGGATTTCATTCAAATTTTGTATGGAGATGTATCTTGGTATAATCTACACATATTTTATTTTTGGTGATGCTGCCCTCATTGTTCCGTCCTTTATAGGGTCAAAGGTCATTTTTCCATTTCTTGCATTCTTCTGCATTTCTTGACGGATTTCGTTCAAATTTTGCATGAAGGTGTCTCTTGGTGTAATCTAAAAACCTATAGTTTTTGGTGATGCTGCCACCAGTGTTCCGTCTTTTATAGGGTCAAAGGTCATACTTCAGGGCATGGCGTGAGTGCACTCTGCAGGCCACATTTCTTGATGGATTTCTTTCAAATTTTGTATGGAGATGTATCTTGGTATATCTCTCAACACATTTCTTTCAAATTTTATATGAAGATGTGTCTTAGTGAAACCTACACATCTAATTTCTACACCATCCTTTTGTTTGAGGGAGGGGATGGGGGAGGGTCTTTGTCCCTCCTTCAAATTGCTGCCCCCCCCCCCCCTTCAACAAGTCTGGCTATGCCATTGCTTGACTAACATAAATGGAAATTGGACAATATGCATGATATGCTTAAAGGCCAAGTCCATCCTAACAAAAAGTTGATTTGAATAAATAGACAAAAATCCAACAATCATAACACTGAAAATTTCATCAAAATAGGATGTAAAATAAGAAAGTTATGGTATTTTAAAGTTTCGCTTAATTTCGCAAAACAGTTATATGCACATCCTGCTCAGTATGGAAATGAGGGAACAGTATGAAAATGAGGGAACCAGTGACGTCACCCACTCACTATTTCTTTTGTATTTTATTATGTGAAATATAGAATATTTTAATTTCTGCAGATTTCACAATTAGGAAGCTCTCATTGAATTGTGTATAGGTTGCAACAATGGCAATTACACATGTTCAGCGAGGAATCAAACCTTGTTCCACGTTATAACAAGGAAAAACTAAAATATTTCATATTTCATGTTATAAAATACAAAAGAAATAGTGAGTGGGTGACGTCACTGGTTCCCTCATTTCCATACTGTTCCCTCATTTCCATACTGAGCAGGATGTGCATATAACTGTTTTGCGAAATTAAGCGAAACTTTAAAATACCATAACTTTCTTATTTTACATCCTATTTTGATGAAATTTTCAGTGTTATGATTGTTGGATTTTTGTCTATTTATTCAAATCAACTTTTTGTTAGGATGGACTTGGCCTTTAAGCATATCATGCATATTGTCCAATTTCCATTTATGTTAGTCAAGCAATGGCATAGCCAGACTTGTTGAAGGGGGGGGGGGGGGGGTGACACACAAAATCACAGTGTCACGTAGTTACACACACACACACACGCTAAGTTCTGTGGATGACCTTTCTTTAAAGGATGGACGGGAAGGGGGACATAATGGTCCCCTCATGCACCCCGTGGCTACGCCTGTGACTGTAAATGACCACAGGTTAATCAAAGCGAATCATATATTTCCATTACAAAAGTTACAAATCCTTGATAATATTATAATTAAATAACATTATTATAAAATAATATAAATATTATCATGATATATTGTGGTCTAGTGGATAAGCCCCCGGACTGTGAGCCACAAGGTACGGGGTTCGAATTCCTGGCGCAGCACTAGTGTCTTTTGGCATTTGCACACTCGAACCAGGTGAGGTGATTGGATATCTGCCAGGTTCCTTGACATGCTCGAACGCCGTAAGAGCAGCCAGCCAGCCAGGCTAATAATAATTTTGGAGCGCCAGGGGATGTTTGTTCGTGAAGTTACGCATGACTTTACGAACGACTCGAATATGAAGTGCCAGATAGGATGCCCGAAGTTTTTCCTGATGTTCTAACAAAGTGTGAATGTATTTCCAATAACTTCGATTTAAAAAAATGACAAAATATGTACTTTGCAAAAAAAAAAATAATCTACATCTGCACAGTTCAACTTTAGTTACAAATGACTGAGCATCCCATTTGGCTTGTCATATACAAGTCATTCGTAAAGTCGTGCGTAACTTTACGAACAGCTTTATGAAACATCCCGCAGGAGTGTCAAGTCTGACAGACATGTGCGCTATACAGGAACTCACTATCATTAATAAAGGAGGCGGATTCATGTAAAGCATAATATTATATACACAGAGAATTCGTAATTAGAAAGCACACAATATGGAATAAATTCTGCATAACAGAATAGCATTATAGGATAGGAAAGGAGGAAACATGCATTCATTACTTTAATAGTATATTTTTTCACTTTTAAATCATCATTTGTTTGGACAGCAAACTAAAAAAGGACATAGTTATGTGTAAGTGTAACACCCAGGTCATGCAGTAATTAATTACATTAAAAGCAACAACATCATGAATAAAAACCACCATGAATAAAATTATATACATATTAATATCAAAGAGTGTTCAAGACAGTATGGGACATCAATCAAATTTAGGAATCTAATATATAAAATTCCGGGAATCGTTATAGACTTGATCAGGTTTCATGAATCAAGGTGGAAAATACTTAGACATGTATAAGTATAAATAGCATTCACAAGATTTAAAACATCACGAAGTTGGGCCCATCTCATCAAAAGAGGGGCAGCAGTTAAACAGTGTAAATTCTGATATTCCTCTTTTATTACAATTTTATCAAGTTCAGGTCAAGTCAATAATAATCTTAATAAAAATAAAACTGCACAATATGAAAATAAAAAATAAAAACACTATGACAATAATAATATATACATGAAAACTGAAAGAAGTCCAATATATCTAAAGTACATTAGATGATCATGAACTGTAATAAAGTCAATTTATGGTTTAACAGTGCAATGTCTTGCTTCATTCCACGAAAAGTAAGATGAACCATTATAATAATAATAATTGTTTTCTTTGCAAATATGGTATTAATATGATATTAATACAACATTTGCAAAGAAAACAATTATTATCAAATGCATAATTTCTACATGTTAATGGCATATTCCTTTTAATCTCATTAACGGATCCAATGATCTTCGACTGGGGCGACAGGTCTTCAAAATCGCCGAAAGTAAAACGAAACAAATACAAACAAACACCCCATCTGCCACTAAGGGACGGTACTCTTATCTTAACATTCCCATTTGAATATTTTAAATAAGGCGAATGAATAAGGGCTTAGTCTGAAGGCAGACGCACAGTTTTACCTGGCGCACACGATGAGTTAGCGGCCTGACGCATGACTGCGTCAGCTACTAGCGCAGCTCTTGGCGCATCATCAATGAGTGATATCGCAAAAAAGTAACATGCAAAAGACAAGTTGCAAACACTGCTCACTTTTACTGACATCGTGATCATGCATGGTTGCCTCCATGGTTCGGTGTAAAAAGCCAGAGGTAAAAATGCCAGTGGTAAAAATACCACAGGAATAAATGCCAGAGGTAAAAATGCCAGAGGAAAAAATGCCCGAGGTAAAAATGCCAGAGGAAAAATGCCAGAGGTAAAAATGCCAGGGGTAAAAATGACAAAGGTAAAATGACAGAGATAAACACGCGATGGGTAGCTGCGCAGAGGAGAATATAGGTGAAAAATCAAGAGGTGAAATATAAAGAAGGTCAAGAAGCAGACCTGACATCTGCTGGTATTTTACTTTTTAGACTATTTGGTTTGACCGTGTTTTTCTTGTTGGACTCTGGACTCCAATGAGTGATATCGCAAAAAAGTAACATGCAAAAGAAAGGTTGCAAACACTGCTCTCTTTTACTGGCATTGTGATCATGCATGGTTGCCTCCATGGTTCGGCGTAAAAATGCCAGAGGTAAAAATTTCAGTGGTAAAAATACCAGAGGAATAAATGCGAGAGGTAAAAATGCCAGAGGAAAAAATGTCAGAGGAAAAAATGCCCGAGGTAAAATTGCCCGAGGTAAAAATGCCAGAGGTAAAATGACAGAGATAATGCACATTACGTTAGATGCAGATATATTCAAACGGAATTAAAAGTGAAAAAAAGAATATAATATTGAAGTGTTTGACAAAAAAGGCTCGTGAACTGAAAGCGAGGGCCAAACAATGCACGCATGCTATATTATATCCGGGGGGGGGGGGGGGGGGTACTAGCATGTTTTTACCTCTGGCATCTTTACCTCTGGCATTTTTTTACATCTGGCATTTTTTCCTCTGGCATTTTTACCACTGGTATTTTTACCTCTGGCATTTTTACCACTGGCCTTTTTATCTCTGGCATTTTTACCACTGGCACTTTTACCTCTGGCATTTTTTCCTCTGGCATTTTTACCTCTGGCATTTCTTCCTCTGGCATTTTTTCCTCTGGCATTTTCACCTCTGGCATTTTTTTCCTCTGATATTTTTACCTCTGGCATTTATTCCTCTGGCATTTTTACCTCTGGCATTTTTACCTGGCACCCTATCGAATATGTGAGGGCTTACATTATATGACTTAACTATAATTATTGGCAATATCTTCATCCATTAAAATAATACAGGGGGCATTATCTTTCACACTTATACATGTCGATTAATTACATAAAAAAGAGGTTAAAATCTTTGTTTTAGATGTCATCAAGACCAACATCAAGCAGGTCATCAGGTGTAGATATGGTTTGGAAGGTATCATCCTGCATAGTAGGATTGAAACACAATGCAAATCAAAGTCTGAGCTTTAATATCCACCCTTTTTTCCCTTCTGTTATAGAGATAGGCAGCTTAAACCATAATTTTTTTTTCACGACTTTTATTTTTCGAATGACGATTCCTCTCTGCCTATGTAATATCTACACACTAAGAAATAGGGGTTCAAATTTGAACCCCTATAGGGGTTGGTACAATAGCAGCACCCCAAGGGGTTCAAAATTTGCACCCCAATATAGGGTGCATTTTTGCACCCTCTGGGTTCATATCTGCACCCTAATGGGTGCAACGTCGATGACAATCGATCACCATTCTCGCCTCTTCACAGCTTGGCGGCAGACCATTTAAAGTTGCCGTTATTTCATATTTCACGCACATAGAACACAGACAGTACAATACACGCCATGAGGGGACCTCGCTGAAATCTATCAGGCCACGCCCGGGGGCTTCTACACTCTTAAAATAGATGGGCAAAAAAATGCCCAATTTTTAACCAACACTGGGCAACATGGTGTCCACACAACTATTGGTTAAAATCTGCCCAACTGATGTTGGGTAATCAGTTTGCTATGTGGTTGGGCAAATTAAATTGCCCATCAGTTGGTGACCGATCAGATTTTACCCAATTCTACAATTGCCCAACGGTTGGTTATATTCTCAGTTGGGTAATTATTTGCCCAACCAATTTTACCCAATAGGATTTAATCGCCCAACCCTCTTTGTCCAGCTGTTGGGTAATAAATATTATGTGGTTGGGCAAATTCAGTTGCCCAGTTGTTTCCTTTTTCCTCCAACCTAGAAAAAAAAAATAAACCTGCTTGTTATGTCTTTCTGGGTTTCAATCCTAACCTATCCTACTTTAAGCTATCCTATCATAACTTAACCTATTCTATCCTAGTCCTATCCTATCTAGTTGGTACAGTCTAGTGCAAGCTCTTATATACCTCTTATATTTTTTTATGCATTTGGTGACAGTTAGTAAAATCCGGCCACCCCAAAACATACGCTACTAAAAATCATGAATATTCATATCAGTGTTTTCCCCAATATTGGGGGGAAAAATGCGAATTTCTAACCAACCATCAGTTACCCAACAAAATTTACCCAACTGGCAAAGGGAATGTGACAAAATTACACAACTACAGGGCAACAAGTACCCAACCCATACTTACCAAACACTAATGGTAAATATATGACCAATATTTGTTACACCACTCGAGTGTCCAGTTGGTTAATAATAGCCCCAAATTGGGCATATTTTTAACCAACCAGCAGTTACCCAACTAAATTTAACCAACATTTTAAGAGTGTACAGTCTCACATTTAGGATTACTTATTCAACTTTTAAGTTGCAGTGTATAGTCTACTATCTATTCCTATAACAAATCAGTGTAACTGTTAGTAAAACTAGCACTTTCCCTTAAAATATAATCCCGACTGAATTAAAAATGCGAATTTTCCTGCCTTAATCCCTACGAGTAGCGATACGTTGGTTGCTGTCAACTTGCAAGCCGGTTACTGTTAGTCTTTGCGCGATTACTCTTTTGAAACACGTCACTACGGAGATGTTCAATTTAAGCAAATTTACGACACAAGCTGATCGAAATGGATTTATTATTTCTTTTTTTAATTAATTTCATTTCTATGCTTTTGAATAATAAGTCTTATACTTCATGATATATTGTGACATAAGTGTCAACAATGCTAGTGTGGGTATTCATGTAAGACTAATACTTCTGCTCGAAGGGTGCAGAATTCAACCTTACACAATTTTGAACCCCGGTTTCCGCAAAGCGCACCCGTAGAGGTGCAAAATTCCACCCGAGTAGATATACGGGTGCTCCGCCAAAATTTGCACCCTAAAGTGAACCCTAATTTCTTAGTGTGTACATGTATATAAAGATTATATTTTATTTAAATTTCAAGCGTATTAAAACGAGGGAGCGACCGGGTGAGAGGGATTTCTAGTTTGAATACTGATACTCTGAATTCTAGAGCACTTTGAAGAGTCTAAGTGTCCTGTAGCCTTGAGTCATTATTTGCTACATATTTCTTTCATGGTGTTTCAAATTTCCAGGGGACGTGTCACCAAGTCCATTTATATATGGATAGCTGGAAGTCTCTTCTATCATAATATGACACTAAAAGTCCGAATATGTTTTATGCTTGAGTGAGCACTGCCCACATTATTTTGTAAAGGACATGAAAATTAGGTTGTGCAGGAATTGGCTATCCACTTTGGGTGAAGTGAAAAGTTATACACTGTAGAAATTGCTGACTGTCTGATGAGTTTATGATAAATCATGTTGGACATGGGTTTGTGCAGTGAATGATCATGAATGATCATGTATTGTGTTTTTAATCGCAATTTGATTATGGAAGTTGTTTTGACAGTACCGTATTATCTGGTGTTGATGTCTGTGGTAATTGTAGCGGTGCTCCTGGTAGTTCATGTTGGGGGGGGGGGGGGGTTGGTTGTGTGCGTGTGTGTGTGACGTGTTACAATTCCCACCGTGTTTTTCATTGTCTTAGGTCCATCTGTACGAATTTTGCTCCATTCCAAACTATTCATCCCATCATTCCTTGCCCAAAACTCATTTGCCATAAAGAAAGTTTTCTAATTAATACCCATTTGGTTGATTAATTGGTTGTTTGAATGTTTTTGTGGGGGTTTTTGTTGATTGATTGATTCATTATTGATTGCATCAGTGTTTCATTCTGAATTATCAATTTGTGTTCCTGAATAAAGGTGACGTAAACCATGCCATACCCAGCACAAACCCCAAACCTAATGGTTCATTATCAAATAAGATCAACAGCGGGTAATGCTTTTAAAACTTCCACAGTGAAATATGATCACTGATGCATAAACTTTTGATTACATAACACCATGTCATACCACACACAGACCCATACCCACAATCTATCATAAACCCATAATACCATAAGCAATTTCTAAGCTGGAGAACTTCTCATCTCAGCCAAACTGGATAGTGAATTCCTGCGCAACCTAAATTTCATGTCCTTTACAAAAGTGGGCAGTGCTCATCCAAGCATGAAATATTTTGGACTCTTTGGTGTCAAGTGATAGAAGAGACCTTCAGCTATCCATATATATATACAAATTCCCCAAAGTTCACTGATTTTTTTTTTTTAAATTTGGGGGCCGTTTTAAAAGTATCACTTTTGGGGGACACTCGGTACATAAAGTTAGCATACTATTATCTGTATTTGTGTTACAGGTCTTCAAAGGGATTTTATACATTTTAGGAAATTTTTCATTCATGTTTGTAATAAGAATTAGGGAAAAATAAATTTCCTCAGAAGAGCGCGAATAGTCCCTAATTGCGTAGAACTGTTTTTAAGGTTGAGTTGACACAGCATTGTACTGGTAGTAGGGCGTGAATATACGAAGCTACTAAGACACACGCTCAAACTAAGGAATGCAGAAGATACAGAATGATGATCGGATGCACAGTACGGTATGTGTTTTCGGGTTTGCTCCAGCAAAAAACGGTAATCTCACCTGTTCTCATTTTAACCTTGCCTGCTCAGGTTGTCTGTCGCTGCCATCGAAGCTAGGCACTGGCGTAAATCCCAGGGGGTAGGGGTTTATAAACCCCCCCCCCCCCCCAATACACATCACCACACACACACACACACACTTTTCGGGCAGGGGGTGGCCTGTACAAATATGCCCCCATTTTTCAAGGAAGAAATAATTTCTTCATCAATCAGTCATTGAAAAATTTGATAAAATTAATATAAAAACCGTCATATTAGTGAGAATTCCTCCTCAAAATGCAATTAAAATGCTGAAGATTTGAATGTTTCGATATTTCCGATTTCATACATCGAAATCTCTCAGTCATGTCCATTACATGTTTTCCTTTGCTACAAATGGGCATTACATCCCCGTCTATTTAATGCACAGTTAATGCAAAATGTAGGCCTAATGAAACATGGTATTATAAACAAAGTGTAGAAAAGAAGCCTAGGTATGTTCACGTCATGCTGAGGACACACTTTACAGCATTCTCCAAAATTAGAGTCTATCTAATACATCTTCTAGTTCATGAGTCTTCTTTCAGGATTCAGAATGACGCATCAACTCTTTAGAATAATTTTAGGATTATTTCAAATCAGGCGCTGGGGTGGGGGTACAGTGTCCCCCGTATTTCAGGAATCTGTGCATCCTAGAAGTTCCCCCTTTTACATAGGAAAATGTTCCGTTTACTTCAGATAAGTGCCCCATTCCCTTTATATTCCTGCTCGTTCCACATACTTCCAATTTTGATTTTATTACCATTGATAATTGCAAGAGGCCTATTAAATGTACCCTGCAACCCAAATGCAAGTTGATTTCTGTTGATGTGTAGGAATGCATACAACTATATTTTTTTGTTATTCAAACATCTAAACAATTATGTTTCAGATATTTAAAAAAATATTTTTTGAAATCATGTTTTCAAACATGCTGAGCTCCACCCTAAGAAAGAAATGCTTCAGGTCTCATTCCTGCAGTGACATCATATGTCAATTATTAGTGAGCTAAGGAGAGACAGTGGTATGTAGCTCTGCCAGAAATGATCATCTGTTCTTATAGACCATAACTGCCTACATACTAGTTGCTATGTCAGACATGCTGTAGTTCACCAAGAAAAGAATGGTAATGAAGAGGGATTGTTTGAAAACATGTAATTCTATTGTGAGCATGGGCCGAGCTGGGGGAAGTTACATTCCACTGTCTATTGTAGAATGTTAGTGAAGCTGACTAATGATTGACAGATGATGTCATTGCAGGAATGAGATCTGGAGCTTTTTTGTAGGGTATAATATGCCACTGTTTAGAGATGGTATATTTTTCCCGTTGTAGGTGTCCTTTTTCCAGAAATAGCCCTTGATTACGGGTGCCCCCCAAACTTTGGAGATTTCCGCTCAATATTACGATCATACCCCCACTACTTGAACCGGATGTACGCTGGTGAAGCTAGGTCCAGCTATACAGTCCATCCGAGAAAAAAACGAAACCCTAAAACAAAGGGTTATTGTGACCACACTGTGCACTATGACAATAATTATCTCTTATCCATAAACTAGAAGTATTATGATTTTAAATGATACCTTGATGTCATCAATCCGTACATGATGTACCAAGCATCATCATTTTTAAAATTACAATTGTAAAAACTCAGTTGTGCCAGATTTGGGTAAATGGGATTGGGGGCATATTTAGGAAATATTTCTTTCACGTTTGAGGAATTAGGGAATAATCTTTATGAAGGTTCACTAGACTGACCGCTCGAGAGACCGATCTTGTAGGTCTAGTGGACCTTGTAACCACTTTTCAGAGGCTGCACTGGACCGATGGCACACGAGACCGACAGCCTTTGAGTTCGACATTTCTTTTCTTTTTTTTTTTGTGGACCTTTAGGGACTTTCTTCTTTTCTATATTTTACAGTGTGTCTCTTTATTTTATAGGTCTCTCGGGTTGTCGGTCTTCGGACGAAGAAAGGAAAACAAGGGAAAAATTATAAAGAAAGAGAAATGTATAAAGAGAAAAAAGAAAGGAAGAGAAAAAACAAAAGAGAAATAAAGAAAAGGAGAAAAAGAGGAACAAATCACAGAATTAATGGGAAAGAATGCGGAAGAATACTGTATGAGGAAGAAAAACAGACTATAGCTGTATCATTGCATTACTATAATTATATGATTCAATTAAAAAATGCCCTAGTCTTGCACGGATAACAAAGTCTCTACCGAATTGTATTAACAGGAAAAACAATGTATTCTACAAATATAAAAATAACCCATTTGTCCAGATTAAAGGCATTGAGTAGCTTTGCAAAATTTGACAAATTCAGCGTGAAAGTGGTCCAATGATATATAATCCTACTGTTAGAACTATACTTAGCAACATGTGAAAGTAAGATAGAAATTGGAGCTCATTTACTATTTTTAAAAAAGAAAATAAATGTGGTTTTGAAAACAAAATTCTGGCTGAAATAACGGCAGATCTACGTTTCAAACAGTATTTGGTCTAGCGTCCTCATGCGTTCGTTGTGAGACATTGGCAATACGCTATGTGTGTTTCGTACATGTATAGAGATAGTATCTATGGTAAGCCCGTTTATACCCAACATCCACTTACAGGCGCTAGGCGCCAGTGATATACCAGCCAGCTGAGCTGTCGGGATAGTTACTTGTACAGTGCAACGGTATACGTTCGTACTCCGTATAGTCGGCGAGCCATGTAGCTACATGTAACTCAGCTCAGTGCACACATAGTGAAAGCTAGTTCTCGACGTTTGTTTTATCATCTTGAGAGTGAGACTTGAAATTTTTTTCTCCTTACTGCCAGCGCCGGGACAGGGGCACAGTGTGATATCCACACAACTCACTGTACGGTACCGGTAAGTGTAAGATTTGTAAGATTTGTAAGATTTTATTGACTCTATCGACTGGAGTGGTAGGTATAATCCCGGGTATAGGGTGACCTACATCATACATGTACTGCGTACTTTACTGTACGCCGAGCTCCTTGGGCTTGGCTGATCAATCTGGTAATATAGTGGGCATGGACCACTCATAGCTACATTCCTATACTTCGTGTGTATAATGTAGGCAGTCATACACCTCAACTTTTTAAAACACCACTGCACAAAAGTCACCAACATTCACTCAAAATCGGCATTTAATTTACAAAAACCGACCCCAAAATATTCAAGAAATACAATAAATTCAACTCACCGATGTTGGAAAATATATTTCAAAAAATGAAATCCGTAATTTACTCTCGATTCTCGCGAAACGAGCTATCGGAGTCATTGTGTACATTTCCTTGTCGCCGCGGGCGCTGACATCTCCCAAAAGAGTTTTGTCCTTAAAAATTCGGTCCCTATATGGCGTACATGGAAAAGTCCCGATTTTCTGTGTGCGCGATCGTAAAGATCGATGTGCGCTTGCGATCCCGAGTTTTTCGTGGACAAAAAATTTATTGGCCGATTTTAGTCTAAGACATCGGCAGTATGTAAACAATACGCGATCGCGAAACAAATCGGCGGGGATTTCTCGGTTTTGGACAAGATTTTGACTTTGGATTTTGCTGAAAATATCAAAAGTTCTTCCTAACGGCCATTTGATGTAGGAGTGAGATTTTTAAGGGCTGAATTTGAAAGCAAGGTATTTAAAATATTTATCTTATTTTTCCCCCATACCTTCAGTACATGCGACAGAAAATACCAACTATTTTACAGAAATGTACCCGTGAGTGGCATGGACCATGGTGGGAGTGGTACTGGCCTCCGCAGCTGTATGGGGAGCCCTAGGCTGCTAGTAGTACTAGGTCTGCGCACCTAACTAAGGTTTGACGGAAAAAATGAACAAGAATTTCTTTAATATTCCTCTAAAGATTTATTTTATTTTATTCCTGATATTCTAAAGAGTAAGTTTGAGAAAAAATTGCATCAAAATTAGAGCAAGAACAATGCCATTTTCACAAGAAACTGTGGCCTTGTCATTTCAAGTAATTCAACATCCCTGATACTGATGATAGCAGAAAGTGTTAAAAATGACGTGATATTTACGTCGTGGTTTTCGTCTTTTTTACGTCCTGTAATTACGTCAATAAGACTACAACTTGCATCAACGCAAGACGTCAAGAGGACGTCTTATTTTGACGTCATCTGTACACTGTAAAAACTGAAGTGCTGTAGTAGTAGTAGGCCTATAGCCTAGGCTATATAGCACTTTTTGAGGGCATGCATAGGGACTGCACTCAGAGTCAGAGTGCTATTGAATGCACACAGCGTGCTATTTCAGCACTTTCACGCGAGCTGGACCGACTAAACATTCATTAAAAAAAATTATTTTGGCGAGCCTCGAACCAGTGTCCGCTGATCGAGAATTGCTGGCATTACCGCTGGACTAACTCACATCGTACGATGTAGAGCAGATCATATTGTTACATAGTGAATTTACGACACCACATAGTTCATGTTATCTATTTGACTCCCATTAGCACACTACAACTAGTGCTACAAACAGCATTTCAGGTGCAGTCACTATTATACATGCCCCTAAAAGTAACGCTTTAGTTTTTACAGTGTACAAGACGTAAAGATGACGTCAAAATAAGACGTCCTCATGACGTCTTGCGTTGGTGCAAGTTGTCGTCTTATTGACGTAATTACAGGAAGTAAAAAAGATGTAAACGACGACATAAACATCACATCATTTTTTCCTCTTTCTACTATCAGGGACAGGGATTGAATATACAATCTTGCATGGTTCCCAATCCCATGTCTGCGCACTTATTCATTTACACGCAGTTCGGGAGTTTTGATGTGAAAAACAACATTTTGTGGCTTGTGAATAAAATGTCTGGTTTGCATGGCTCGCAAGTATGTGAGAAATGATTATAATTCATTTAGACATGTTACTTGTTAAAATGTTAGATCTTGTTTTTGTTGATATGTGCCTCTGACTCCACTCACAGTTGGATCCCATGAACGGCTCTGTAGGCCAGTACTAGTACCAGATTGATAAGCCAAGGAGCTCATATAGGTAGGACTCATAGATAATGAGATATCAGCCCGCCCCCCCCCCCAAAAAAAAAAAATAGATCTAAAATAAATATCGCCATTTCTCACATACTGTGAGTCATGCAAACCATCCTCGCCCAGGCCTCAGAGTCAGAGTTTGCGAAAGGGGTTACCTTCCACTCCAGGATCAACTAAGATTGTAAAAATTGATTGACAAAAAAAAACCACACAAAACTGGCAGGTGTGATCAGGGTTTTTTTTTTACTTGCACATGATGTAAGACTTGTAAGTTATATGGGACTACCCATGTAAGGTAAGGTTTGTGTAGTCCCATATATATATATAGGTTGCAAATGCAAGGTAAAAATATCTGTCGATTTTTGTCTTTTCTCTTTTTTAGTCATTCAATTTTTACAATCTTAGTTGATCCTGGAAGGTAACCCCTATAGCAAATTCCGAGGGTGGGTTGCATGGGTCAACTTAGGTGAGAAATGGTGATATTTCACACACACACACACACACACACACAAGGTAATTATGGATCCCATGTACAGCTCCATAGGCAAGTACATGTACCAGATTGATAAGCTAAGGAGCTCGTACAGCTACCTGGTACCCACGCACAAGCTCCCATGCAATCGCTTAATACGCTGTGGGTCATGGCACGTCTATTCTATGTTGTCTTTGAAGCAAAACGGGCCTGGCCGAGGCGTGCCAGAACGATTAGAACGACAAAATGAAAAAAAACAAACGTTGCTTTGGAATGTTTTTTCTCTTTTTCTCAAGAAAAAAATTGTATGCTTTGGAACAAAAATTTTAGTGTAGAAATGGGGGTCTTCTGGGCGCCACATACCCACCACACACTACATGTACATTTATATACTGAGTGCTCCCCCAAAAAATAAACACTTGGATTCACTCTGCTCTTTCCAGGAATTTTGAATCTTCTTCTTCCCGCTTTCCCAAGCTGGTGGAATATTACATACCAATCATGCCATAGAGTAATTGCATTGTTTTCTTAGCAGTTCAAAATCTTATATAGGATTTATATGTGACAGTTCTTATCAATGAGAATGAGTTATCCTTGTCATACATGTACCTATGTTGGGGGTCCTGACAGGTTGGGTGTCCGGACAGATAGTTTCCAACTACTGTATACCTATGTTGGGTGTCCGGACAGATAGTTTCCAACTACTGGTAGATCTGATCTGTAAATTTTAAAACTTTTGCATTCAATATTTGGGAAATCGCAATGTATGTTGGGGCATAAGCATGAATAAATATTTTATCTTGGTTAGTGCTATTCCATGCATATTATTTTTGGAGAAATCCAATGGCAAACTTCAGTTATATGGACCTACCCCTTCATACTAGTGAATTTTATTTTTAAAATGTTTTTTTTTAATACTTTCCTGGATAAGTGGATATATAGGGCAGGGAGGTGTGGGCTGTTCACAGGTACATGTATATGATTCAGTAGATATCTACAAACTCTTATTTTCAGTCTTTCATTCAGATCCATATACTCGCCTAAGAAAACGGTTTGATAGTCTGTTATGGATACATTTGACTAGTCATTCTATTTTGCTTTCAGATGCATGACATCTCTTATTTGATCAAATTGATGATGGAGCAGACACAGTCATGCTAGAAACATGCAAACAGATCTACACACACCTACAGGTAAATATCCTCTTTCGTCACCTTCCATGTTTACTTGAGAGATGTGCAATTATAGAACAGGAATGAAACAAAGAAATTTTGTATTTGGAGTAGTAGGGTCTACATGTAAAAAATAAAGAAATGAAGTATAATAAAAATAAAATTAAGCTGGTTTATTGCCACTCGGGTCTATTCCATTAGAGTTTTTGTCATGCAAGAGCTTGACTAACAGGGGCGTTGCTAGAACATTTTGAATGGGGGAGGGTTGTGACACCCAAATTTGCCAACAAATTTTTAGGATGCAATACCCATTTTTGCAGACAAAACTGCTGCACCCTAATCCCTATCCTCCGACAAAAATTAATAAAAGAAAATTGCAGACATAGAGATCTTGATCAGACAGGCCCATTTCGTAAGGAGGGGACTGACGCCTTTTGCCCAAATATCAGCTTTTCAATTTCTAAATATTTTGCCAGAGAGTGAAGCGAGTCAAACAAAATTTGTTTGAACTTTTTTTTAGGTGAAAATTACTGAAGTTTACTTACATAAGTTATATAATTATCCTGGAACCTTTCTTCTTCAATATGTGGATATGGGTCTGTTCACAAAGTTGGGCACCTTTTGAGGCATTATTTCTTTAATCCCCTGTAATTTGATGAAAAAGTCAGTTAGAATTTTCTTACTTGGCCATTCTATCTCTGGTGAAAATAAAAAGCATCTGAGAATCATAAACATGTTGTTCCACAATGTATTTTGGAAATAATTATGAAAAACCAGCATGTGGATGTAACCGGACATTGTGTCCGTGTTACATCCGTCTTATTTTGAGACATAACGGCACATCCATAATGCTCTTGATGATAAATATTTGCCTGGTTACTTTAGGCTCTCTATTTAATTCAATGCAACAACAACTGCAATGAGAGTATACTGACTTCAAGAGTAATTGATGAAAGTTGCAGATATTCTTTGGTGTCCCATTCATCCACAACTTGTGACAGTTGATTGGAAACTGTTACACCCACAACATTCATGATAAACTCAGGGAAGATATTTATTCTTTTGTTAAAAGTTTTGCTTCATTAAGTCAGCACCATAACACAATGTACCCATTAATAGGATTTAGCTTTATAAGGTATCATGCATGTAGAAATGTTGGCAATCTAAAAAAAAGGTGGTTGTGGATGTAACATGGGACACCAGTATGTTTTTGTCAATACTTTGAAAATGCCTCTCAAAACAATTTGTCTTGTGTTCTTCAAAAGCTTCCTGGAGGCACCAAGTACATTCATATAAAACAACTTAATGGTGTAAGTCATAGTGTTAAAACTACAATGTTTTTACGATAAAATGTCAAGTTTTGGTGCCCAACTTTGTGAACAGACCCATATATACTAGCACCTTGCTGCCCGAATGTGACTATCTGAACTTTGACAATCCCAGGGGGGCAGCTGTAGCCTATTGCAGAAGGGAAGGGAAGGGACGCCATTTGCCCAAAGATTAACATCTCAATGTTTTGGCGAGCGACTTGAGCGAGCGAGCAAAAAATTTGACCAGTTTTTCCTTCTTTCTCTTCCCTTCCTTTCCTTCTTTTTAGTGTTTATTTTCCTTTCCCTTCCTTTCTTTTTTTACCCTATATTTCCTCTTCCCTCACTCTTCCCCCCCCCCCTTTCTTTTGTTGCCAACAGAGGTGGCACATTTGCCGCTAGCGACGCCCCGGTTGACAAATTTATATTTATATCTGCATTCCTATAGATTTTGTAAATTTGTCTTGATGAATGATGAAAGAAATATTTGTGGATGAAGGATGGATTTACTTTACATGTTATATTCTTATGATGAATAATTTATGGGATTCTGTAGTGCAGCTATAGAGATTTTTGTAGGCAGTTGTTAGTTCCTGTCTGATTTGTTTGCACATTAGTTTTACACAAGGTGTTGCTGTGTAAATTACTAGAATATTTTTAATAGGTACCTCTACCATCATGTAGACCAGTGCATGTTGTGTTCGCACCACTGGCATATTTCACTTTAGGACAGTTTCCATTTCAGTTCATGACCAAAAAAGTGTAATGAAAAGCTTGACACCTTGTTAAGAAGCACATTGGCCACAATTCACAAAGAATGGTAAACCCATGGTCTAAACTATGGTTTAAAATAACCGTAGCCTGTATTGCCATTTATGATTAGACATGAGGCCATGTACGTTGCTTGTACTACCCTTACAGAAGTATTCATGAATTCAGGCCATGGCCTTTTCACAAAAAAAAAAGAATTTCTATTTCATTGAAATTCTAATTATTTTTTTTAAAACTATCTTTTCTATTATTACAGCACCACCAAACTGTTGTATGTGCGGATTGGATTCCCTGCCACTCCTGGTCTTGCTCAGTTCCAAGATACGATTGAGATCACTCGTCCTATCCATCTACCTGTTTGCCTGGGACTCCTGGACCCTCACAGCAGACCTCCAGAGGCGAATTCAAATACTAGGCATCTTGCATAAAGACAACATAACCAACGAGACGGTCCGCACCATCATCTGCGCCATACAAAGAACTCCTCACGACCGTGAAAAAGCGCAAAACTGATTTGGCATGCTTCATGTTCTTCGGGTCTTGCAAAAACCATCCTGCAAGGCATAGTAGAGGTGTCGTGGTCTAGTGGATACGTCACCGGACTGTGGATCTCATGGTTTGCGGTTCGAGTCCTGCCGCGGCACTAATGTCCTTTGGCAAGACATTAATCTACATTTGCCACTCTCTACCCAGGTGTAGAAAATGGGTACCCGGTAGGAATTTATTCCTTGAAATGCTGTGAGCACCGAATTCGGTAGCCTAGCTACTGCCGGGGTAATAATACTTTGGCGCTTAGAAACATTTGTATTAAGCGCATTATAAATGCAATGTATTATTATTATTATTATTATTATTATTATTATAGTGAAAGGTGGAAGAAAAAGAGGAAGACAGAAGAAAAGATGGGAAGACGTTATCAAAGAGTGGACCAGCCTGGACTTTTATTGTTCTCCATCGAAATGTGCTTTTTACTTAATTCAGTTTTGCTGTGACTCTTTTGAAATTTGGTTACATATATAGTAGAAATGGAATTTTATTATTGTGAATGGCAATTCGGTAGCAATGAATTCCTGTACATGTAGAGAAAATGAAATTTGCCCTTTTTTTTTTTGACATTTATCAATTGATGGCTTTTTTCCTTGTCCATCTTCCTAATACCTCAATCACACTAATAAGACCGACACAAGACCCAGAACAAAATTACCCTGAATGGCAAAGAACTGGTCGATTTGGTGGTGTGATGGCGGTAATAGGATGAGTGGGTGTAACTTGTGCCCCCTCCCCCCCCCCCCCCCCTTTCCTGAATCTTTAGGAAAACTGTTAAAGACAACTTGCGTGTTTTCTTCAGCATGTGTTGATGTCAAGAAATATTATGTCCAGATATATTATTTAAAATGTTGACACATCCTTTGCCTCTGATAATATCCTTCTTGAAAAATCCCTGCCCTTACCAACCATATAGAGCCACATAATGGTCCGAACCAGTTAGCCTGTAATTTATGTTGTATTGTAATTTGAATATACCCTTATTGAAGCAAAAAATGAACTTTTTCCTTTAATTTGAACTTCCTTTTCTTGTGAAGGGTCAGAAAGGAGAGGGAATAAGAGAGAAGGAGAAAATGGAGAGGTGCAAAAAAAAAAACGGTAAAAACAAGCCATTGAGAGAAAGGAAGGAAAGGATGAAGAAACAAATCATGAGAAGAGGATGAGGGAGAATGCAGTGATGGAGAAATTGAGAGAGAGGGGAGAATAGTGAAGAGTG
This sequence comes from Heliocidaris erythrogramma, assembly GCA_025617745.1. Lineage (NCBI taxonomy): Eukaryota > Metazoa > Echinodermata > Echinoidea > Camarodonta > Echinometridae > Heliocidaris > Heliocidaris erythrogramma. Next base: position 27,929,235 of record CM046864.1, read on the forward strand.
AACACAATCCCAAAGTGAATTTTGAAATATTAGTAGGCCAAGTGGCGTACCCAGGATTTGTTAAAAGGGGAGGGGTGGGTGTATATATCAGTATTTTGGGGGTCTTTTTACTCCAAAAAATCTCTGATAAGCCAAACAAAAAGAACAAAAAGTAACATTATTTGGGGGTTACTTTCACTCAAATTATCCAATAAGTGTTAAAAAAAGTTAAACAGGAATTCTAAGGCGCCGTTTTTAACATCAAAAAGGTGTGTGCCGACTTACAATAACACAAAAAGGGGGTGTTCGACCACCTAAAAATGCCCCTTTTGTCAATAAGTGCATGGGTAGGCCTACCTTCTTCGTAATGAAAATTTTCTCACTTTTCAGATATGACTTGGATATTATCAATAATCAAGCTTCCAGAATGTTAGGCTATAGCCCAATATTACAAATATTAGAAGAAAAAAGAAAGAAACCCCCAAACAAAAATCACTGACGTGAGGGGGAGGGGGGCCAGGGGATGCCACACTCTTATGACAAGTATTACATCTTCCTAATCAATTCCCCGTCCAAGGAGACAAAATAAAATCTTATGTGTTCATTGTTTCATCAGTCTTCAGTCGATCGCATGATCCTGCTGTTCTGAAGATACAAAAAGGGCTTTTCCCCACTTTTCTCTCTATCCTCCGATTGTAATATTGGAAATTTGTCTAAGCATCCAACCGCATATCAGTACAATGTATATCTTGACGACTAGTTATAGTAACCGAAATTAGTTTGGAAAATGTGACATGGGCGTAAGGGGATATTTTCGCTCCTGGGGGACGCCTCCTTTATTTTGCTAAACATTGTCGACATGAATGATTCCATTTCCTCGAGAGCGAGAAATAAATTTATTGGACCTGCGGGCATTCGTACTCCGCGCGCGGTGGCGGGCTCTGAAACCAGTCCCTGCCTCGTACGGCAATAATTGTGAATGACGACAGGGCTGTATTTCCTCCACTCCGATCTCTCTCATTTTCTCTCCCTCCGAGCTCCGGCCAGCCCCTCCTTCCCGATCCCTTACACAACGTCTAGTACGTCTCTAGTATAGAGCTGATCGTATGGATTGTTGTTTCGTCCATGTTTCAAAATGTGCGACCTCCCCTTCCCCCTTTTAAATGCCTTTTCATTTGTTTCCTCTTTCTCTTTCTTTCTTGTCGGGCAAAAACATTTGTTATTTATGTATGTAGGATTACCACGCAATAATCAAAATTTGGTAATTCTCCTCACACACGATGTCGCGACTACCCCAGCGACCGCCCGCCGGCCAGGCCAGGCGATCGACAGGCTAGGCTAGGCCCTTGCCGGCCCACGGGATGAGCTCCAGCGCTCAAGCTTTCTCTCGCGCGCGATAGTATTGCCGAGTTATCAATCCTTGGTATTGCAAGCCCTGTCAGCATTACACCCCACAGCGGCAGGCCAATGTAAATAGACGTTACGCTGTGCATTTGCCGAAAGAGGGAGGTAGGCCGACCGTCACAAGTTATAAGCGTCATGCCATACGCTTATAAAATTTCGATTTTAAATCATAAATATCTTGATAATGAAATCAGCAATTGACCTGTAAAAGTCAGACGATTCCCGACTGACCTAAAGGTTTCTAATTATCATTGCAGCATGAGCTAATTCAGATTTTTTTTTTCTGATCTCCGACAAAGTTACTCAATGCCTTTAAATCTAAAAATACTCTGGCTATCATAACATTCTAACACCTCATTACGACTAGACAAAAACAACTATTTTTACCAGACAATTTAGTTTACATAAATGCGATGTGAAATGTACCTTGAGGGTAATTAATAAAGTTTTAAAAATAACAAAAACAAAGTGAATCAACTCCAATAACAAGAATCATTGCACCAATCTCTCAGAAAAGGAATGCACAAAATTTCAGTAGTTATCGGTTATCGCCCAATATCCCCTTTGACATCCCCCTCTAAAATACTCGAAAAAATCGCTTATTCACGAAAATGAAGTTTCCTCTCGATTCCAATATTAGTGAGCTTTCGAATGTGTGGACTTTAACGCCGTCTAATGCTGCGTTTACATCATGTTCCCGGCAGCCCCGGCAGCCCCGTTTCAGACTGCCACGGACAAAACGGGGTGGACGTAAGACAACGCGGATCAACGGGATGGACAAACTTGACACGCCGTGATTGCCGTGGATGCCGGGCCAGATTTTTTAACTGTCAAAAAATTTGCCACGGCAATCACGGCGCAAATGGGAAACTTAGTGAGCCGCAGAAAAGCGGGATAAACGCAACTCAACGTTTCAGCCCGTAACAGGCCGTAAGAAAACTTGGGGGCCGTCCGTAATGGAACGTCGGAAATGTGAATTCCCGGCACCGGACGGTCACTTAAAGGTCTGGTACGTTCTGCTGCGTTTTGTCAAGGTTCTTAACATAATCCGGGTTGTATGGTACCGTTTCGTTGCGTTCAACCACGACGCCCAACGGCGCCTGACGGCTTACAGGCCCTGCGCGATACGGCGCATTACGTTCTATAACGGCCTGGAACGGTTAGCGCGGTCTGAGAGGACGAAAAAATGCCGGGCACGGCAGGGGAACAATAGACGACACATTTCATCTACAACACCAAGAGAGAAGACCAAATTGTGAGGTAAGAATAAAATCAAACCTCTTTAATCTTTACAAGTATACAGCTCGGTGCACTATATTAGCTGATCAGGTATTGTTTAATAAAATTGTTTACTAAAAAAGTGTTTACTATAAGAAAAGACAAGTGTTTACTCTTACAAGCAACAGGATTGAATTTACTGATATTCTCGGTCAAAAGATGGGCATTGGGGTTTAAGCACCGGTTTTGAATCTTAAACAGATATAGTGATTACTTCATAAAGTAAACCGGGTTGCATACAATTTTAACTGTTTTTTGTTTGTATATGCAAGGAGGAAGAAAAAGGCTCCACATCCTGCATTACCACCATCTTCGTGATTAATGTTGTCTGCAAGGAGTATCATGAGACAATGGGTGATTTCACCCTCGGTGTTGGTGTTTGGTGTTAGTGTCTATTTTGCCGCAAAATCGTGATCTCACACCGACTATGAAATGAGAAAAAAATCAGTCGGCGTTAGGTGTTGACCTCTGTTTTTTTTTGACGTAGTTCCGGTTGCCGGTGTTTATTTTTTGTTAATAATCGTCTGCTGAACCGAGCTCGGCCGCCGGTGTTTAATTTCAGGTACAAATTCCCATTCGCTAACACTATGTACCCCTAGGGATTTAAGAAATATCGATTTCACGGTCGGTGTTGGTGTTGGCGTTGCTAGCTATGGAAAATTCTGCTGATTAGTCATGAGAAATAAACACAGTAGGGCGTCATTCGAAATGTAATTTCATACCCTTACAAAAATATCCTGTGGTATTCCTGTGGTATTTCTATGGTACTTTATAATACCACAGAAAATACCACAGGGATGAAGAGGTACCACACATAAGCATGTGGTACTGCAGCTGCAGAGGTGTAGCCTGTGGTAACCATGTGATATGAAAAATACCATAAGAAATACCACAAAGAAAAACTATACCACAAAAATACCATACAGCAGTGCTGTGGTATTTATATAGTACAGTGTACTACCACAATACCGACACATGTGTCGCCTGTGGTACCCATGTGGTACCCATTTACCCACAGGAAATACTACCAAGAAAATGTACCACAGAAATATCATACAACAGTGCTGTACTGTTGTACAGTGTGACAAGGCTGTAAGAGATACCATACAGATTCCTGTGGTGCTGCAGAGGAGTAGCCTGTGGTACATACTTGGACCTAAAAATACCACAGGGATGCATAGTTTACCTTACTTTGTTCCATTCTTCTGTTCTTTATCACTTTTAGACAGTGATGCTTATGACAATGAATATTAAAATAATGTAATCTCGAGGTTTGCTGATATAAGGGAAATGCATTGTTCCATTTCAATAAAACTTGCAAAAAGTATTTCTGAATTCGTAATAATGGCGTACGTGGGTCGACCCTGCATGTTTACGAAAATTTGTTGAGATCACGATCATTAAAAACGTATTAAACGGCACCATGTCGTAACAGGTGCAGGGGTTATGTGCTCAAGTGAATGGCAAAAAGAGGGGAAAAGGGAAATAAAGAGAAAATGAGAAAGACATGCAGGGAAAGGGAGAAACATGAAAATAAGACGATAGAACCCCTCTCACACTCTTTTCCCATTAACGTTAATCTGCATTACTTTTTTTTAATCAAGGTATAGTTAGATCATTGTCCCTCTCGAGGATGCGCCTTTACGTTTTACAACCTTGCCTAGGCTGATTTTCCCAAAATTGCAACCAAACGGCTCATATTTACCAAGATTATGAATATGAATTATAACTATGGATGGACTTTACAGGCAATTATAGCTTGCCTAGTAACTCCTTGGTTATATCTAAGCTTAATTTGCGCAATAAGAGTTTAAATTTAGGTCTGCGGCTCTGTGCTAAATTGTTGCCTACATACGTACGTACATGCACAGTACGCAATTTCAGTCAATACTTAGAGTGAGCTCGAGCTGCAATTTGCAATTTATGGAAAATATGCCTAGGCAAGGTTGTAAAACGTAAACGCGCCTCCAGGATACCAGTGGCCCTGTAATGACTGGACCCACGTTGCGCCATTGATATGAACAAAATAATAGGGAGATTACACTCTAAATTCCTTAGAGTAAAAAATCAGTGTATAAGATTATTTTTTTACTCTAAGCGTGTCCAGAATTAGGGACCAAACCATGTAGATTAAAAATTAATCTAACGTTAGACTAAATTTTGTTAATCTTTCTTAGATTAGAAATTTTAATGCTTTAGATTAAAAGTTTTTAATCCAATTGATTAAATTCTAATGTAATTGTACTAATAAAACTAATCTTACAGATTAAAATATTCTTAGATTAACTGTTAAGTTTAATAAGATTAAAATATTTTGACAACCTCGGATCACACGTGGAATTGTACAGAAACAAGCTGTGACTCGAAATTATGTTAATATTCCATGAAATTTATTCATCAGTATTTAATCACATATCTGAAGGAATGTACAGTTGATTATGAAGTGATGAACACAATCATCAATTGCTGTGCAAATGTATAGTTACCCTTGGTTGGTTCTAATAAAAGCAGAAAAATGAAACATATCAATGAAAGTTCTACGAAAATCCATCAAAACATAACAGTAATGATTTTTTTATTTTTTTTTATTTTTGCGACGTCACATGTGAGCTGCTCTCTCGTATGTCATGTACTATAATTTCCATAAACTCTAACCCCCCCCCCCCCCCCCAAAAGAAAATTTTTTTTAATGATTTTTACCAGAGCATTAAATATACATGTATAATCAGATACATTGTTTCATACACCCTTCAATATGAAAAAAAGAAAAACAATATTTACGACTGCAAATTGACAGTATCTCAATTATTTTTCATTTTAACTCGTCTTATATCCCTGTATATTTTTAACCAAGGAGGGATGATAATAATTGTTGCCAATATATAATTTAGACCAAAGGAAAGTTGTGTATATCAGTGGGTTAACATTATATACATGTTGGAAAGAATTGAATTTTCAAATGTCAATAAAATAAGGATTGCAAAGTCCATAAAGTAGGTAGTTAAATAATAATACAAATGAAAATATACATTATACAAATGAAAAATATAAAATTGTACACAGTTGAAGATGGGAGGTTTCACAATGAGTTAAGCCTGCCATAAAGTTGCACTTAAATTTCTGCTTGCAAGCAGCATACATGCATAAGACACAACACCAACATTGGTTAGATCATATTCAAGGGATGTAATTATGCTACTGCACAGTCATCAATGAGATTAATGAGATTGTGCATTGAATGCCATAATGCACTGGTATTTATGCATGTCTTAAGTCACTCTTAACTCTTTGTGAACCATCTCCCAGGTTTACCCTCTCTATAAAGGGCCAAAATAAGATGTGTTTGATAAACTGAAGGATTTCACCCCAGCACAGTATGTGTTAACTCATAGCCCACTATTGTCGACCACTGTCATTTCCAGGTTCTCGCAATTGTCGACAGAAATCACATACAAAAGATATAGCCCTTTGAAATAATCCAGCAGCCATGGGTTCAAGGAAAAATTAATGAATTTGAACACTGAAATAAATGGATTGATAAAAAAGGAGAATGAATGGCAGTGTCCTAAAATTGGAGGTAGGATTTGAATACAGGAAGCTTCTCCTGATGAAAGTGACCAATGCAGTGACATAAATGGATGGCAAAACCTAAGCCTGTATTCCCCTTTAGTTGCAACATCATTTCATAATTCATGCAGATCAATGATTTATATTTCATTCTTTCGTAATTTTTCATTTTCCTCAACAAAGCCAGAACTGTAACATGCAGATCTATTCAAAATGTTGGCATTACAACATGAAACTCGAAAAGTTTAATACACATAATCTTACATTTCTATCAACATGAAGTCAAAGGTTGACTTTGATCCTGTATCAAATCAGATCCAATCAAAACAGTAAGAAAATATTAAAACTACTGTTTAACAATGATTTAAAAAATTTTAAACTCTAAGCTGCCTGACCTGTAAATTATATTTGGATGAATGGGGGGAAAAACAGCCTAGAATACAGGTAGACTGAAAAACTTCCATCAAGATCTACATTTATGGTGGTATGCCACCATACTTCCAGCAAAGTAGTAATGGGGGATATCATTAGGATTTTACTTTGTGAAACACAAATCCGACAACATGCTACATCAAATCAATTTAATATTTTGAACAGCATTTACTGTATGTTACACAAGAAATTCCATATTAAATTACTCCAATAACCAAATCCAAATTGACATTGGATGTTTTTAAAATGCCTTAAATACATTTTTAGGTGAATTATTAATAACAAAAATGTTTACCGAGATATTCAAATTTTAGGCATACTTTTTAAATGATTGTTCTTGACAACCTGAAAGCTTACCAGAGTTTTGTCAGATATAGCAACAAGTAAATGTATGCAAACTGACTTCCAAGTAATGAAGCTCATTCATTACTAACAGGTTAAGGGAACACCTCGTTACTAGGTTCCCAGGTAAAAAAAAAAATCATCCATAAATTTGAATCACTTGGTAATCAGGCCTATTAAATTACCCGTTTGTACATATATATAAAAAAGAAAATCAACAAATTTTATGGTTTTGGGGTGGCGGATAACAATAAATAATCTTGAAACATTCCCCCCCCCCCCCCCCCCACCAGTTCATATTAAACCCTGTAACTATATTGATACTCCACAGACAGGGTGTGCAGCAGACATAATTTTTACCCCAACAAATTTAATAAAACCATTTACAATTTTGGCATCTCAGACAAAAATAGAAATGTAAAGGCCTAATCAGATTTTGTCTCTACAATTCAAGAAACAGGAATTCAAACTTGTACAGCAAGCAAAGTGATCAGCTTTTGATAATGTACAAGGTACAATTTACAATTTGTCCTACAGAATCTGAGTGGTGTAAAATATTAAAAAAGACAAAATATAATAATTTTTCTATTTCGCTCACATTAGCACATTAGCATACCTGAGGCATAAAAACAAACAAGTTACAAATTAGATATTTTATGCATAAATTAGTACAGTTGGTTGGAATAAAGGAAATGATACACCACAAGAACATACTTTCATCACTATCTGATCATGCTTCAAGATCAGGTAATCACCCAAGTATTACTTACAGGTACACTCTGGAGGAGATGCTTCAGAGCATCCTCTCGTGAGCTTGTTCCTTTACCCTTGCCTAACGGTTTATGGAGGATGTAAACAAGGACCACCAGACTGCAGAGTTCTCCTGGGGGAAAAAAAAAATAACAATTGTATTAAAGTAGAAAAAAATGTATTTGTCAATGCCATTTTTCATCTGATGTAGATGAATTTTTCAGCGTATTGCTTATTCAATTCATATTAGTTTTAGGCCAGAGTGCCCCTTCAAATTTGGACACGTATTTTCTTTTGTTCAGACTTTTTGCTTGCCTGAACTAGCATTTCTATTGTTTTACTATAAAGATTAAGCTAATTACATAATCGAAAACGGGTTCCATTTTTCAAATGGCATATGTCGTCAAAACCCTTCCTCTGCTCTCTACCAGAATCAGATTTCCTCCTAGACCATCATGTCCAGGTTGAAATCAGTTTTCCTCGTCCATAATGGAATAATTTTCCTACATATCAAAGAATCAATTTCTTCTCCCCTTACTCACTCTTTACAACTTCAATTATTTTTTTCGCCTTGCAAAATTCCAAAAAATTAAGCAGAAGGTCAAGCTAGCATGAAAAATCATAAGCAAACATTTGAGTGCAAGCAAAATCCTAACTTTATCCTTTGAAACAAATGCTTTAACCCTAAAAAGACTTGGGTATTTTCGAGGCTAGAAAGACGGGGGGCCTTAAGGGCCCCCCTTGAGATCTTGCTCGCCGATTGCGCAACCGCGGCGAAAATTGGCAAGTGGGTCAACCATGATGTAAATCTACAATGTTGTATAGTCAATGTTTCAAAAATTATTAAAATGTATTTTTTATTAATTAATCATGCTAATTTATGCATGAAATTAAAATTTTGGCTGTAAATCTTTACATAATGCATATAAAGTGTTAATTTTTGGTTCCAGACATTCATGTTTAGATTATCATTGAATGTACAGTATATTAGAAAATTGGGGTTATCAAAAAATTTTCCTTATGTATTTTATTGTTTTTATAATTTCTAATGTATTTCTTTGTTTTTTCACCTTTTGTCTTTTGTTTTTTTCGCTGAAAATCTTCGGCAATTTTAATTCGATCATAAAGAAGATATAATTAATTGATTTTAATCGTCAAAAGTTAAAATAATGACACATTAATAAATTTGCTCAAAAACCAAATTTGTATTGGTTTTGTACACGAAATCACGTTTTTGAGCAATTTTGGGTCTGACATGCACTTACATAACGACTTGCGTAACTATGGAACCGCGTACCCGGGCGCCGCGATTTTGGTCTCAAAAGTTGCGGGAGACTTGAAAGTAAAAATGTCATGAAACGCTGTGCTGCGAGCTTTTTGCATTACGGATGTATCGCAAAAATGTTGAGGGGGGTCCATGATGGCCCCCAGTCTTTTTAGGGTTAAATTAATGCTGGTGTAGATGTAACAACAAGAAAAAATCCATGTCAATCTCCATTCTAAATACCCCCCCCTCCTTTTTCGATGCAATGCTGCAGAACGTAACAGAGGTGATTAATTATTAAACACTTGACATTACAAAAACAGAGATGGCACTTACTACTGCCATTTTCCCCAAAGTGGGCTATGACCTCTTGCACTGCAGCATATTCCCTTTCGCCTAGTTTGATGATCTGTTCCACATAGTTTGTTTCCCACTTGGATAATAATCTGTCAGCTTCGGCCTCATAATCCATCTCGAAGTCTATGTTGATCTTTAAAAAAGAAGTTAGAGGTGCCTTATAAGATTTAGCATTCCAAATTCAAACTTTACCTTGAAATATCATAACTGAATAACAACTAAGCCTGGGAATACTATTCAGATATTTCAATTATTTGAATATCTCACCACCAATCGCAAATAAAATACATGTATCACTTTTTTTTTTTACTTTTTGAATATTTGCCCCACAGTGAATAATCATTGATTTCTTTATATTTAAAATTCGTGGCAAAACTGATGTTCATATCACACAAAAAAAAAAATCCTAATAATAATATGTCACACACATCACATGTATATTACAAAAAAGTGTCATACAGTAATATTATTTTTGCCTTATTTTGCCTTGCAATATGTGTCCTTTTTTCTCACAGAAGTTTTTGGGGCATGTATCTGTCATGCCATCTTCAGTCACTGCACTAGGCATCACAATTTAACAGGCAAGATAGCAAAAATATGAATATTTGAAATATAATTATTTGAAGTTTTTTTTCATCTGCGTATTTTAACAAAATACATGTTTTTAATCTATGAAATACAACAACTATAGATCCCATGTAATTACCAATTCTGGCATGTCCTGGATCCTTGGAAACAATCTGATCATGTCAGTTATGGTGATGCTTTGACGGAGGAGGGCCCTACGATAACCCTTTATCGCTCGGAAGTTCTCTACAATTCTTCCAGCATTCTGCCTACTCGGAGGAGTGTTTTTCATCCAACTTATCTGAAATGTGAATAGTGAATCATTGACATATGCTATGCATAATATACATTTACCTCTACTAATTTAAATAAAGCCTTGTTTGCTGTTTCATGATACAATGCAAACTTCAAAACGCAATAATTTTTTTTTTCTTCATCTGAATTTAATTAAACTTTAGATAGACGTCTGGCTTGTTTAGTTTTGATTTATTTAATGAAATCAACTTGATATCTGAATATCTGAATCTTTTAAGGTTGTTAAAAGCCTAAACTACATGTACCTTGCATACTTCATGTTTCTTTTGCTAGTGTTTCTTCATCTTCCAAGTTGACTGGCACATCTATTTCCATGAGATCTTGCTCACTCCCGTCGCGTCTCCTCTTTTCCTGGGTCGACCTGATGTTTTTAATTCTCTACTCTAGGAACCCATCATGATTATGGTAAAAATGCTCCTGATAAATGAAGAAAATATAATGAAACAGGTATTTACTTTTCCAATATTAAAGCAAGTCTCTAGTTCTGGTAGCAAAAGGAGAACTGACATTAAACTGGTCAACACTCTAATATTGTCCATCTTGCATGAAAAGATGTATGTGTAAAATTGTGTGACATTCCTTCCATGAATTCTGACAACTTTTTGTGTAAATGTCTGAGTGAAATGCAATATAATGGTCACACTCAGCAGTATATGACTGACACCTTCACGCCGACAAGCTCGGCGTAAAACACACAGCGATTCGCTGTGTACGTGCTGGCGAATTGAACTCCATTGGTTTTAAGTGTATGTGGGCACTGTGGGATGCTGCGGTTGGGGTACCAAACTTTGAAGGTTTGACATTTTTATTGTAAAATACACCCACGCAAATGAGTTTTTATTCAGTATCCTATACATCATATACATGTAGGTTTCATGAAACAGTCTCTCATCTCATTGGCAATGAACTGAAATAGTGACAGTTACTTTTTATGTGTAGTGTCACCGTCGCCGAAAGTCACTGCTATTTTGTTGTTTTTTCATGAGCCCAATGTTGTTGAACTTATGTAGGTGACGTTACTGAACTCAAAACCAGAAGCCGACTGCTGACGAATTAATGACCGATGACGCCTTTGTGTGATACTATGCCGCTGTCTGGCAAACGAGCAAGGTTCAACCTTTGGATTTAATGAAACAAAGAAAACCATAATGAATATATGCATTTGATAATACACGTGAATGAATGCACAATAAAATCACATAATGCACAAAGGTCAAAGCAACTCAATAATACTACAGTGCAATCATCACTGCATAAAGCAAATTACTATTTAAACTAACAGTTGTCCATCTATAAATGAATTACATATAGGCTTGCAAATGCATGCCTGTACTACCTGTACTTAGCCAGGATTAGCTTCGTGAATGTAGAAAAAAAAAAATGGCTATACGCCTTCTACACACGAAGCTAGGCGTTATTACCCAGCAATCACATTCCGCACGGGGTAGTACGACATGAAAAATGCCCTGAAATCACACTTTTCTGATAGTTTCCGCGACCCACAGACCCTTCCCCACAGCGTTTCCTCCTAGAGAAACGTTTGATTAGACAAATTTTTTTTGATTGACTCTAATTTTGGAAATATATCCATAAAAAGATGATAAAAATTACAGAAAACTCACCAGCGTTTGCGTATCCATGCCTCCGAGGTCATGCAGATCAAAATGGCGGCACGATCGCCGTAATCGAAATCATGAAAACTATTAGGCGCCGTTTGTAAATTTATTATTTAGCTCAATTATTTACATATAATTCACTATTTAGCTCTTTTCTACGATTATTATACGATAAAATGACATAAAGGATACAATGTTTTATAAATAATGAATTTTGCAATATCCATAATATTTGATATATAATGAATTTGTGAAATCATTATTTATAAATAATGGAAACTTCAAAATTCATTATTTATATATGATGAATATTGTAAAATCATTATTTAAACAAAATGGAAATTGCAAAGTTCATTATTTATAAAACATTGTATCCTTTATGTCATTTTATCGTATAATAATCGTAGAAAAGAGCTAAATAGTGAATTATATGTAAATAATTGAGCTAAATAATAAATTTACAAACGGCGCCTAATAGTTTTCATGATTTCGATTACGGCGATCGTGCCGCCATTTTGATCTGCATGACCTCGGAGGCATGGATACGCAAACGCTGGTGAGTTTTCTGTAATTTTTATCATCTTTTTATGGATATATTTCCAAAATTAGAGTCAATCAAAAAAAATTGTCTAATCAAACGTTTCCCTAGGAGGAAACGCTGTGGGGAAGGGTCTGTGGGTCGCGGAAACTATCAGAAAAGTGTGATTTCAGGGCATTTTTCATGTCGTACTACCCCGTGCGGAATGTGATTGCTGGGTAATAACGCCTAGCTTCGTGTGTAGAAGGCGTATAGCCATTTTTTTTTTCTACATTCACGAAGCTAATCCTGGCTACCTGTACTGCCAATACTAGGCCCTATTGACACTGTGACCTGACCTACTTTCTGGTTTCAGACACAAATTCTATGTCTTATTCATGTATAGAACTGCACACTCTGTGCTTATTCAGTACATCTATAACCCCAAAATCCTGCTTTCATTTCTTTACTGCTATTGAATTTCCACGGAGCTGCTAATTTCTCTACACAAGAGGTATGGACTACATCGTGCATCCACCCTACCGTACACATGTATCATACACAAGTTTGTACACATATCGCATAACAATCATATTTCAGACTACACCATAACCCATAACCATGTACATTTAAACCAATACTGGAATAACTCATAATGCCTTATTTCTGGCCATAGCATATTTAAACTAGACTGAAAATTCTGTCTCTCGTTCGAAGGGCCGACCCTATCCAAATAATAAGAGGCTAACGAACGAGAGACAGAAAATTTCGGTCTAATTTAAACAAGACAGGAAACATTCAATTATCATAATATCCGAAAACTGTCTACTTACAACATTGGGCCCATCAAAAAACAACAAAATAGCAGTGACTTTCGGCCACGGTGATACACATTTCACATGTCTTGGAAGCTGCAATATTCAAACGCCCTCTATATAGCCTATGCCTGGCTATGCAAGGAATTGCAAGCCAGGGCTCTCGCCTATGACGTCGCAAACAAAATACTGTCTGCTTAATTTCCTTCCACAAAATACTGTCTACTTCATCCCGGCCCCTTAAATGTGAGCACAAAACGAACATTTACCCACTTCTACACATCCTACAATGTACATGTTAATAAATTTCAGCTGTGACTTAAGAGGCACAGCACATTTCAAAGGACTGCTCTGCGCAGCCCGAACATTACGTGTTCGGCCGGTGCCGCAGTAAGCCTACTAGCCCCGGGACGCTGCCACGAAGTGGCAGCGTCCTGAGTGAAACCAGTACGATTCGGTGGGTCTCACAATTTACCAATGTTCAAATAACCATTGAAAATATGGCATTATATGTTATTTTTTAAAATTAAAGTATCATATATACGATGCCACTAACCTAAACAGACCTTCCGCAAATCAGCTTTTCCTAAAAAATGTGTAGAATCGATGAATGTCACTTTTTACTCTCAATTTTCGAAATCAGTCCCATTCGCCATGTTGTTGAAGCAGAAACGAAAATAGGCACTTGCGCATGCGCCTATGAATATTTATTACAATGACGCCATAGTTTTCGTCACAGGAATAATGAATATTCATATATCCACCGTGATCCGCCGATCTCTCGAGCCCACTCGTCTAATGAATATTCATAATCCTCCCTTCTTGTCTGTGTATTATCGTGGAGCTGCTGACGCATGCGCATTGCAAGCAAAACACCGACCTACGGAAATTTTTAGTACAGGCTCTTGGAGATAAATATGCCTTTTTTGTATCATCCTCATTGAAAAGAAAGACGACAGTCAATCGTTAAGTTTTGTAAGTAACTAAAGTAGCCTAAAATCAATTAATGTCATGTTTCATGGTTTTCATTTTGACAAACGACCTTGTAATTAAGAGAGATCCAAGCAATCAAAGGACTGCTGATCGCAGCCCGAACACTACGTGTTCGGGCTGCCGCAGTAAACCTACATGCATTTACACAACACACACGTACCGGTACACAGCCCCAGGTATGTCGCCTGAAACGTTCGAAGCAGAAAAGTTCGGTGTTTCTTCGTCCGAAAAAAAAAATTAACAAATTAATCACATACCTTGAAATATTTGGAGAACATCGTCGGGAAATTCCTGAAGAATACTTCGAAGCTTTTCATCAGCCATATCCAAATCATGTACTATAGTTATGCGGATCAGACCGGTGACCGTGACATTCCTGAAACAATTCCCTCGGCCTCGCGCGATCGCGGGTATTTTTGAGCAAAAATATATACGCGTACGTCACGTGATACCAAGTTCTGATTGGCCAAATGTTTAGAATACTTCTAATCCAACCATACACTAACAATTCTCAGTCATTTCTTCAGAATTATCAGTCCAACTAGATTATTTTTTAGTCTAATGGATTGAAAAAATTCTTAGTCGATCTTTAGACTAAAATTTTTACTCTAAGGAATTTAGAGTGTAGTATTTAGTTTGTTCTGTTGATTTTGTTGTCTTTAATCGGCGTGATAAGACTCCATAACTTCAATTATAATACAATTATTGTCGCCAGAACATGATGTCGGAGCAACTCATATTATCTTTGAAAAATGTACAATAGCGCCATCTCACGACATCCATGGCACAAATGAGGGCGTTGTGGCGTGCGCCTGTAATCCAGCTACCAGTGGAAGTTATAAACTGATTCAGCGGACCCAGGTTCGAGACTGAGTCACGTCTTTCGGATGGTGACGTTAAAGGTCGGTCCCAGACGTAAATAATCATATCTGATTGATACACGTCTGTAAAAACCCAATTACACACACACAGTGTCACTGACTTGAGAGTTCAAGTCTTTCACAAAATAATATCTAGCACTTAGAAGTAAATTTCCTCCCCATACTGGCAAAGCAGCTAGAACCGTTGGCCTTTCAAATTTACACACACACACGCACCACACCAACACACGCAAACATCCCCCCCCCCCCACACACTTAAATATGTATATATAATGTATATATAATAGCCTAAAGATTTGTTTACAAATTAAAAATATCTTTTTCCTAAATAATTCTTGCAAATTGGATGGGTAGGACTTTATCATTCTAGCTTACAAGATGAATAAATGTGCTTGCAACCAAACTTCTTTGCAAAATACTTTACTTCATGAGCTGATTGTATGATAAGTATGAACTTTTTCAAGATATGGCAATAACAACTGAAAGGTCAGCTGAAGCCCACGAGATCGACAACCCATAAGACCGGACACTCATAAGCTCGTTCGATAATGTCGTCTGACAACCTTTTTTCTCAGGATATACTAGACCGACAATTTCGAACTTAAAGGGCCGTCTAGCGTTGTTTTAAAGGTTCCCATACCCAAACCAAGCTGAACGATATACGTTTTGCGTGGTTTGTTTTCCTTTTCCTTTCCCCACTATTTTCTTTCTTAACCCCCCCCCCCCCCCCCCCCGCCCCGCTCTCTCTCTCTCTTTCTCTCTCCTATTCTTATCACTCTGTCGATAACTCTCTTTCTTCATCTCCTTTTCCTCTGCCTGTTACTTCACTGGCGCAATATCTTTATTTCTCCTTCTCATTTTCATCTCTTTATTGTTGCTTTATTTCTCTCTCGCTCTCTCTCTTACTTTTTTCTATTTTCCCTTTCTTTGTGAAATCGTAGCTACCCGACTTTCTTTCAACTTAATATTCATTCTTTCTCACCTCCAACTCGTTTTCATTGAATTACCAATTGCCTTAGTATTTCTTAACCATGTTAACTATATGAATTTTCCCTACGGGCCCCCTACGACATCTATCACCCTGAAAAATACTCTCTTCCCCCACACCCTCCTAATTGCGGTTTTCAATTATACCCCACTTATTCCTTCCAACCTTGGTTTCCCCTTTGTCAACTAATAACTATTAGGAGGTAAATATGTTTCAGGGTAATCACGTCGTTGAAATGAAAATAACATGAATCGAGGTAATGGAAAAATATAAATTTGTGGAGTTGGGTGTGTCTTTTGAGCGTGTTTTTCTTTTCTTTTCTTTTCTTTTTTTTATTTATTTATTTATTATTTTTTTATTTTTTATTTATTTATTTATTTAGTTTTTTATTTATTAATTAATTAATTTTTTTTTTTTTTTAATTTATTTATTTATTTATTTATTTATTTTTTTTTTTTTTTTTTGGGGGGGGGGGGGGTTAAATGAAATCTTTATCATATGTTTTTGTATTTACAAAGGTTCGTTACTTCGACGGTTCGTAATTCCGAAGGTTTATAATCCAAAAAATGAAAACGGCTTCATAATAAAATGAAATAGGGTTCGTAATTTCGAAAATGGAAAAGGGTCCATAATTCCGAAAATCAAAAAGGGTTCATATTTCCGAAGGTTAGTAATTACGAAAAAGTATGTAGGGCTCTATTGCATTTCGGTATTACGAACCTTCAGGTTCATAAAGTCTTTTCAATTTTTGGAAATATGAACCCTATTTAATTTTCGGAATTATGAACCCTTTTTCATTTTCATAATTACGAACCCTATTTTATTTTCGGAATTACGAATCTTCGGAATGGCGAACATTCGGAGAAATGCATCAAATGTTCGGAATTATGAACCCTATCACATTTTATGAAATTATGAACCCTTGCTATGAAAATTTGTGTTCGGAATTACGCACCTTCGGAATCATGCACCTTCATAAAAACGAGCCCTCAGAAAAACGAGTACCCCCTTCCCCCCTGTTTGATCTCTCTTGTAATCATAATCATCGCTTTGTTTGATAGAAACTGTGTTTAATCCTTTTTGAATGATGCCATACTGTTATGATTTTGCAGTCGTGGAATGAGCAGTACATAATAATAATAATAATAATAATAATAATAATAATAATAATAATAATAATAATAATAATCCGGATGTAGCGCCTAATTACGATGCTTTTTAAGTGCTTTACAGATAAAATATTTCCCCGGTCATCGGATTCAGGCACCTTCTCCCCTCCACCGGGAAACATTCCAGCCAGTCGCCTTTTTACTGGCGCGCTTATGCCAATCCAATCCCATTTACTTGCTTATTCTACGGGGTACCCAGTTAACACCTGGGTGGAAAGTAGCAATGTAGATAAAGTTCCTTGCTCAATGACATAAATGTTGTGCCGGGGATCGAACCCACAACCTCTCCAGTCAAGTGTTTAAACCACTCGTCTACGACAAAAGTGAAAAGTTGCAAAATGCACTGGTAAGCACTGGTATCGCTATGCAGAGCACTCTTCTTTCTTTGACAAAAGAGAGTGTGAATTTTGTAAATGGCTGTAGGGCTATTATTACCAACTGGTCACCCATGAATACCAAATTCTACAGAATCCTAAAAATGAACTTCATTCACTGTCTAAGTTTCAAACAGGAAAATAAACATGAAGATTTTGAATTTAAGCCTTGAAGTTTCTCTCGTGTTTTTTTAGAGTGATGAATTCATGTGAAATGAAGTGTATTACATGTTTGTTTGAATGCTCATGCACGTTTGTTAGAGTAATAACGCATGACTGTGTTTAATTAGTGCTTGCATGTTTGTTTCAGTGCAGTGTGTATGTTGCTCATGGAAGATCGTCTGAAAAGACAGCAGCCCTACACTCTTCAAAGAAAGAAGAATGCACAGCTGAACAAGAGCAGTGCATGTTGCAACTTTTCAATTTTGACCTTACCCCTTATTTTGATGTAGTACACATTCCAATTGGGGTATCATTTTGAAGATGAACAAACACAATATCTACGATACTAAACATAGCGATGCTTATGCCATGACAAGAGAGGTATAATTAACATACTTGAGCTTGCAAAATTATTTGAGGTGTTTATTATAAATTGGCAATGGTCTTTCTCTGTTTGATACATTGATACAACTGTACACGTTTTAGTCCCTTTACACTTAGTCACTCTGAAATGTATTCCCGGCGCCGTCCAATATCTTTTTCATTTAATTGTTTATTATTTCTATATAGGATGCTACAAAATACCAAAAAGATGACTATACGGTTTGAATCTATACTTGTTGCAGAAATAAATAAAAATGGATATTAAGTGGTGAATGAAAGGAGAATTAAATTGTTTACATTGATATATCAGACGCCTAATTGTTATTCCGGTACAAAGCAAGTACTTTCAAAGTCAATATTGAGTGTTGGTACTGACATGAAATAATAAAGTTCCACATAATTAAATAAACTTAAATAAACTGCTTTTCGGTAGGAACTGTATACTTGTCGGTCGTTGATCAATGAAGGATAGCAAAATTGAGCCTGTAGTCTCGATCACGTACATCATGTGCGAACGTAAGTGTGCATTAAACAGGCCCGTAACTAGGATTTTTGGCTCAGAACACAAGTTGAAAAATGAAAGTCACATATCAATAGCGTGTGTGGCCACCATTTGTTTGCAGACAGGCATTGCATCTGCGACGCATACTGCGCACATGACCAGTCTTTGAATGAAATCTTGTGGAATCCTGTTCCATTCATTTTGCAAAGTCTCGATCAGTTGTGCACGAGTCCTGATCCTGCTAGCAATGCGCCTCCCAAGCTCATCCCACAGATGCTCAATGGGATTGAGGTCAGGGGACATCGCCAAAATTATTTGAGGTGTTTATTATAAATTGGCAATGGTCTTTCTCTGTTTGATACATTGATACAACTGTATCAATGTATTAATTGTGCACGAGTCCTGATCCTGCTAGCAATGCGCCTCCCAAGCTCATCCCACAGATGCTCAATGGGATTGAGGTCAGGGGACATCGCCGGCCGCTCCATGGTGTTAATGGACACCACACCTGGTGCCATTCCTGCAGAACAACCGAGGACTGCGCAACTTTCAGCATGATAATGCCCGACCTCATGCTCCACGGCTAACCACTGCATTCCTGAGGGGTGAGAACATTAACACCATGGAGTGGCCGGTGTAGCGGCACATACGGTTCTCCGGCAGATACCGTATCCGCCGGCAGATATCGTTCTACCTCGGAACCATATCTGCCGGGTTTGACGTTTGCAGATTTGGTTCCACGGCGTTGCAGATAAGGTGTATTGTATATTGGCAGATTTGTACGAGACACTCTCGTGCCTAATAGACCTGTTTACTAAGTGATTCAAATTTATGGAGTTTCTTTCCTGGGGACCTAGTCAGTGGCGTATCCAGGGGGTGGCGCAAAAACTAGCAAAAAAAAAAAAAAAAAGGTGTTCATTAAATAGGCTTCAAAATTGGTCACATATAGGATTATTTTGCATCACAGCCCTTCTTCAGAAGCAAAAATTTTCCAAAGGGGAGGCCCCCTCCCCTTGGACCCCTCCCCCAGGACGGCGATCAATAATGCCTGCCCCCCCCCCCCTATTGGGAAATCCTGGATACACCCCTGGTAGTAACGAGGTATTCCATTAACCCGTTATTAATGAATGAACTACAATACTTGGAATTGTTGCTATGCCTAGATAGGTACGGTATCTGCCGGGGTTGGAACATGATCCGCCGGCAGATAGTGTTCTTGGCCGTTTTTAGAACGGTATCTGCCGTATCTGCCGCTACACCGGCGATGTCCCCTGACCTTAATCCCATTGAGCATCTGTGGGATGAGCTTGGGAGGCTCATTGCTGGCAGGGTCAGGACTCGTGCACAACTGATCCAGACTTTGCAAGATGAATGGAACAGGATTCCACAAGATTTCATTCAAAGACTGGTGCGCAGTATGCGTCGCAGATGCAATGCCTGTCTGCAAACAAATAGTGGCCACACACACTATTGATCTGTGACTTTCATTTTTCAACTTGTTGTGTTCTGTGCTGTAATGCGCGCTGACAAGAGACAGCATTGTCTTCCGAAATTAGTGAAATGTTTCAATAAAAGGTCAATCTTTCCACCCTGGTTCATTGTCATTCTGTGTCTGTCAATATAAATATGATACACCATTATAAAGTTATGGGTACTTTTTATTGTGGGTCAGTATATCAGTCTCGTGTGAAAAGCATGAAGGGTTGGTGGGATATATAGTGTTGAATTAAATATGTCTTTAGCTTTGTTTTAAATGTTAAAATACTTCGGGCAGTTTTAATATTTTCATCCAGTTGGTTCCAAAACCTTTATCCAGTATAAACAAAAATATTTTGAGCTGGTATTATTCGTAATAATGGTAAATGATATTCATTAGACCGGCGAGTAAGGTAATTATGGACATGATCATTTCTAAGAAATACATTATCGAATATTTTAGGTCTTTCATTATTCTTAAAATTAAACATTAATTGACCTAGCTGATCTTTGACTTTAAGTATGTTATTATTGAAAAATAATTCATCAGTATGAGCAGGAAATTGTAAATTAAATATTATTCTCAATGATTTTTTCTGTAATAATAACAATTTATCAAGCAAATATTGGTGTGTATTTCCTCATATTAGGATACCATAGTTTAAATACGGTAATATCAAACTATGGTATAAAGTAAGCAGAGTAGATGGAGGAAAACATAATTTCATCTTATTGATGATGCCAATATTTCGATAAATAGTTTGACAACAATTATTAATATGGCATTTCCATGACAATTTGTTATCGACATGTACTCCAATAAATTTAATACAAGTGACTTCTTTTAAAGGGGTGTCATCAATTATTACTTTGTCAGGCAAAGTATCTAAGAATTACTAAATAGCATGACGTTATTTTTTTTGCTCTTATCCACTGGGTCACACTTTTTAGTTCACCAATCATTGTACGTAGAAGAATATCGGAATCAGAATTTAAAAAAAAAAATTGAATCGTCAGCAAATAATATGAAAGATAATTTCTCGGAAGATCTATAAAAGTCATTAATATCAATAATAAATAACAGTGACCCTAGTATGCTGCCTTGGGGAACACCACAAGAGATGTCGCGCATAGCGGAAGCATGATTGTTGACGGAGACAAACTGTTGTATGTTAGATAAGTAACTCCTGAACCACTACAAGGTCACATATAGGATTATTTTGCATCACAGCCCTTCTTCAGAAGCAAAAATTTTCCAAAGGGGAGGCCCCCTCCCCTTGGACCCCTCCCCCAGGACGGCGATCAATAATGCCTGCCCCCCC
Source organism: Heliocidaris erythrogramma (assembly GCA_025617745.1). NCBI lineage: Eukaryota > Metazoa > Echinodermata > Echinoidea > Camarodonta > Echinometridae > Heliocidaris > Heliocidaris erythrogramma. Next base: position 27,950,689 of record CM046864.1, read on the forward strand.
CCCCCCCTATTGGGAAATCCTGGATACACCCCTGGCAGTAACGAGGTATTCCATTAACCCGTTATTAATGAATGAACTACAATACTTGGAATTGTTGCTATGCCTAGATAGGTACGGTATCTGCCGGGGTTGGAACATGATCCGCCGGCAGATAGTGTTCTTGGCCGTTTTTAGAACGGTATCTGCCGGAGAACCGTATGTGCCGCTACACCGGCGATGTCCCCTGACCTCAATCCCATTGAGCATCTGTGGGATGAGCTTGGGAGGCGCATTGCTGGCAGGGTCAGGACTCGTGCACAACTGATCCAGACTTTGCAAGATGAATGGAACAGGATTCCACAAGATTTCATTCAAAGACTGGTGCGCAGTATGCGTCGCAGATGCAATGCCTGTCTGCAAACAAATAGTGGCCACACACACTATTGATCTGTGACTTTCATTTTTCAACTTGTTGTGTTCTGCGCTGTAATGCGCGCTGACAAGAGACAGCATTGTCTTCCGAAATTAGTGAAATGTTTCAATAAAAGGTCAATCTTTCCACCCTGGTTCATTGTCATTCTGTGTCTGTCAATATAAATATGATATACCATTATAAAGTTATGGGTACTTTTTATTGTGGGTCAGTATATCAGTCTCGTGTGAAAAGCATGAAGGGTTGGTGGGATATATAGTGTTGAATTAAATATGTCTTTAGCTTTGTTTTAAATGTTAAAATACTTCGGGCAGTTTTAATATTTTCATCCAGTTGGTTCCAAAACCTTTGTGCAGTATAAACAAAAATATTTTGAGCTGGTATTATTCGTAATAATGGTAAATGATATTCATTAGACCGGCGAGTAAGGTAATTATGGACATGATCATTTCTAAGAAATACATTATCGAATATTTTAGGTCTTTCATTATTCTTAAAATTAAACATTAATTGACCTAGCTGATCTTTGACTTTAAGTATGTTATTATTGAAAAATAATTCATCAGTATGAGCAGGAAATTGTAAATTAAATATTATTCTCAATGATTTTTTCTGTAATAATAACAATTTATCAAGCAAGTATTGGTGTGTTTTTCCTCATATTAGGATTCCATAGTTTAAATACGGTAATATCAAACTATGGTATAAAGTAAGCAGAGTAGATGGAGGAAAACATAATTTCATCTTATTGATGATGCCAATATTTCGATAAATAGTTTGACAACAATTATTAATATGGCATTTCCATGACAATTTGTTATCGACATGTACTCCAATAAATTTAATACAAGTGACTTCTTTTAAAGGGGTGTCATCAATTATTACTTTGTCAGGCAAAGTATCTAAGAATTACTAAATAGCATGACGTTATTTTTTTTGCTCTTATCCACTGGGTCACACTTTTAGTTCACCAATCATTGTACGTAGAAGAATATCGGAATCAGAATTTAAAAAAAAAAAATTGAATCGTCAGCAAATAATATGAAAGATAATTTCTCGGAAGATCTATAAAAGTCATTAATATCAATAATAAATAACAGTGACCCTAGTATGCTGCCTTGGGGAACACCACAAGAGATGTCGCGCATAGCGGAAGCATGATTGTTGACGGAGACAAACTGTTGTCTGTTAGATAAGTAACTCCTGAACCACTACAAGGCCTTTCCGCGGATACCATAGTGATATAACTTATTAAGTAAAATGTCATGGTTGACTGTATCAAAGGCCTTGGAGAAGTCCAGGAAGCGATATTTTTTTTCGGAGGATGGGAAAGTCACTACAGGAAAATCGACGCTCCTGATTGCCTTAAAAACTCGGGAGATAGGTGTGATTCAGTCATTTTGTTAAGATGCAAAGTACAGTGAGTCGAGTCAAGCATATGTACAGTATAGAGTACAGCTATAGCTACACACAGGACATGTAGTGTACAATGTAGTCAGTAAATAATAGGCAACATGCATCCAGTCATGTATGATTAACAACCAGAGGTGACTGGGAGGTCGTTCATTCTGGGTCAAGATTTTCAAAACAAAAGGCTATGGGGTCGAAATATCTGGCATTTTGTTCTTATCCCAGAAGTTATTTATAAACAAGTCGTGCGCCGTCGGGGAGATCAAAATGGTCTTGTTTTTTCCTCATTTCGACAATGACTGAACTTCATAGAAGATCGGGGAGGGTAAAATGTTTCCTAGAGAGAAAGAGAGTGGGTGAGGGAGAGAGAGAGAGAGAGAGAGAGGGGAGGGGTAGGTAGTATCATAAGAACGGCCCTAATCATGTGAAATTAAGGCAAGCAAGGAGATGTGGGCTCAGAAGAGCAGATGAAAATAGACTCAAAAATAGATCATTCCACAAGAGAAATAATGTAGAATTTCATTTTGAAAGAAGGAGATAAGGTAACTATATGAAATGACTGATCATTTTGGGGGAAAATCAAACCATCAATTTTATTCTTTTCATTATTTTGGAATGTTACCATGGACAATTGAGTCTCAATTCGAAATATCAATGATGTCAAACTGAGCTACCATTTTCAATTTATGATGGCAAGGTCCTCTCTGTTTTTTTTTTCTTCTGATACTATCATTTCAACTCCCGGCCTTCGCTCAGGCTGAAACACGCTCGATTTTCATAACATACAATGTACTAGTAATCTGCAGACTCAAATACTATGTGTACATGTAGTGTACATACACATAGCAGCCACGTGGTCAACAGCAACATGCAGACACACTAAACACACATACACCATTGCGTGCTCATGTCTTTGGAGTAGTGCGATGGCTATTAAAATGCACTGAGTGTAGCTGTATACTATGGGGCGCCAAGTGTAGCTGACTGATTGTGTTACGAAATCAACTTCACAAAGTGATTTCGTTACGAAATCAACTACTGCAGGTAATTTCGTAACGAAATCAACTACTGCACTTGATTTCGTATCCGAAATAAAGAAACGATAATAGCTGCCGATACTTTACGTTGACTAGGTTTGGCCACCGGCCGCGGCATGCATACACACGTACGTACACGTACACTAGATGTGTTCGGATGAACAGTTTGACTCTTGACTTTGAGGAGGTACTATATAGGCCTAGTCGGTAGAGGGTAAGAAACTTGGAGAAACTTTGATGTTTGGACTAGTTTTGACTGCTTATTTTAATATAATGACTAACTTTACGATGAATTTTGAGATTATATACAGAATGCTTCGGTATTCAAATTTACTTGTTTTTTTAAACTATTTTAAAGAATATTTGACTGGAATACCGTACGTTGTCCCGTGCCTATGTATGAACTATACATAGACTAGACCGAAAATTCTGTCTCTCGTTCGTTAGCTCTTCACTTAGAGACAGAAGCGCTCCATACACTCGCCTGTGCAAACCGAATGCACATTGACTTACACACTATAACACTTGAATACGGCTGGCAGATTTTCAAACGGAGAAAACCTTGGACCCTGAATTACCTGAAAAAGGAGCAAAAAGGAATAAAACAGTCAAATTGGTAAGTTGAACATGTTCGTTTAAGTATATAGCCTAGGCCTAATCTATTTAATGTACACAAATATTGTTAAAATGTGAATAATACGATTTTGAAAAACGACATGCCTACTGTCTAGCGGCTGACAGTGAGTTTGCACAGGCGAGTGAATGGAGCGTTTCTGTCTCTAAGTGAAGGGCCGACCCTATCCAATTAAAAAATAAGAGGCTAACGAGAGACGGAAAATTTCCGTCTGTACTATGGCGAGGGGCCGCGAAATATTACCAAACACACACACATACACAGCACACAAACACACAATCCAACGAACGCTTACGTACCTTAAATCCTTGCTTGACAAGTCTCACAGTATGCAGCACTCCACCTCAATGCTTGGATTGGTGCTTGCAGCCGCCTTCGGTGGATACTTTTTCTGAACCCGATGGTCGGTTTCTGTCTCCCCTACAGACAGTTGCCTAATATCCTTTCTCGGCCGGGGGCCATGCACATGCATGGTCTTTTGAGTAAACTGGTACCATTTGTACTTCGTCATGGCCTCATGTAAATTCCCAGGCCGAGAAGTAAGGACATGGTGTCCTGCATCCTTGTCATGGGCACCCTGGCAGAACCTTGCAACGACCAGTTCCTGGACGAACTTGTCCGGTAGGCCAATGAAAGCCTGGCCCGCCAGGGTCAAAAGACGATCGGCCCACTTAACAATGTCTTCATCAGGGCGCTGGTAGGCAGATTGAAACTGCATCCGTGTAACTTCTGGCTCATCCTGGAGAGCAAACCGCTTCTCCAATTTGGCAACCAGGTCATTATAGGAGATGTCTGGATTGCTCTCCCTGATAAGGGCCATGAATTTACCGGCCTCTGCCTCCAGCGCCAGGCACAACTGATACTTTTTGTCTTCATCTGTCATACAATTCCTGTCCGTATACAGTTGAAACTTAGAATAGAAAGCTGCCCAACTCTCCTTGCCATCGAAGGAGATCGTCTTGGGCAAAGGCGTTGGTCGGTACATAGGCATTCTATCGTCTTCTTGTCCGTTACGATGACTTGCCAATGCAGCCGGGTTAAGCCGTGTTACGCGGGGCGGCTGGCTTCGTGCCGGCAGCTCCATGTATCCAGGGCTCACCGACGGCATAGTGGTTTTTGGTCTCGGAAACACTCGGCCACCTTGTCCTTCTCCTTGGGGCCTAGTGTTTTGAGTACTGGGGATTGGACCCCCATACCTCAATTCAGCTGGCCCTTGGGGAGAAGGTTGAGGGGCTTGAGTGTTTGGGTAACCGGGTTGGTTGCAACTGCTTCCAGCCCATGGTGGGTAAAATCCACCGTAAGCGGCAGCAGGATTGTAATTCGGAGGGGCAGGTTGCCCCCTTCCCCCAAGTGGCATACACTGGAACATCCTCCACATCATCCCATACATTTCCTCGTATTGGGCCGATGTGAATTGGCCGCCACCGGATGAGCGTGAGGAGGGTGATGGCTTTTGCCACGCCTGAGGGCCGGGTTGAAAGGTAGGCTGAGTTTGAGTATGGTGAGGGGCCTGAGTTTGTCTTGGGGCGTTTGACTGCCGCCAAGGGGCAAACTGAAATTGTGGATACGGCTCTGGTTGTGGTGGGTTTGGCTCAAAAGGAGATGCCAGTTGGGGAGGTGCATCTGTTGGTAAATTGGAGATGCCATTATTATTGTTAGGTGGCGATGGCAATAAGCCATTATGCCATCTAGAAAATCCTAGTTGTTCTCTTTGGGCCTCTCCCAGCGCAGAATAATAGTCAGAGCCCCAGAGAGACTTGGCTTTATCTTGCGCCGGGAGGGTGGAAGGCTGTGGAGCAAAAGCGCCCCCCGGCCTCCCCCCCCCCCGGCAGTGTTTGCATGGGCTGGCCTACAGCGCCATGCACATTATGTACGTGGCTATTAAGCTGTGGCGGGGCCTCGTATGACTTGCTCTGGGTGAGCTGTTGTGGAGGAAACAAGGGAGTAAACGAATCCAGCGGCTCGTCCCCCACAGATCGCACTTCTCTTTGGTCTGCTCTATGAGGGCTCATAATCAAAAGCGTAGACTAAAAGTTCCGCTCTTGGTATGAGGTATTGATAAGAATACTTCGGGAGTGAGGTCGGCTGCCTCTCTCGCTTCAAGGATGCGTTTGACGGTGGCCGTACCCACCCCCGGTAAACTCATCAATTCCTCAGGGGTACAATTGTTGATTTTAATTCTTGTCAAATTAGTCGCCATATTGACAAAAACAACCATAATATAAACCAATTTACAATTGTACAGTTTATATTTACTTGAATAAATTATTTTACAATATCGAGAGCACTAATCGAAATGTAACAGCAGCGGCGATATAGCTCTTGACTTATTAGAAACTAAATTGGCCAATTTCCAATGACAAAATTACAAATGGAAAAATTACAAATTCAGCAGGAGCGGCAGCAAAATTGTTGGCGCGTTTTCTCCACAAAAAAACCCACCCGACTTTCCAACTTACTTTCTACAAAAAAAATATATATATATATATATATATATATATATATATATATATATCTTAACAGCAGCAGCAGCAGCAGTCAATAGAAATTGGCTAAATCAGAATCAGATGAATCATATAATAGTTATGTATACACAACAACAGCAGCACAGCAACAAAAATTCAGCAGCAGCAGCAGTCCTCGGCCTCGGTCATGCTATATATGTGACCCTCCACCACAAAACGACCAATAAGTCGGAAATTTGGGTTTTTAAAATTTCAACACAGTTTGAAAGCTTAAATTCTAAGCTTTAAAATGATATATAACTTGTCTTGTATGGACTAAGCAAACCCTTGTAAATTACAATGAGAATGTCAATGTGTCAGACAGGCTAATGACCAAAACAATAGAGAAAACCGGCTCTAAAGTAGAGTGACCATTTAAGAGCGCCTAATCTGTGTCCTATTGTTTGTCGCACAAAAGGTTGAGTCAAAACTCCCTAGCATACACTGTGAAGTACTAATTGGATTGGGTTGAAACTTTCCATACCTTCAGAATAGATATATTTCTATGTTTCTTTAGATTTTGAATATCAGACAGTGCATAGTTTTTAAGCTATACCAGAAAAACGATGTGAAGTACAATCCCAGCAAGTTGACACACAGAGTTTGAATGTCCAGGAAAACATGGTAATTTTGAATGAGAGTAGAAACATATTTCAACATGGTATTTTAACCTGAAATTTTGTCAGTAGATTAATAAATGAACTTTCAGAAAATACAAAAAAGTTCAAATCAAAATTTCCACCCAAACCACCCTTTTCAGCTGTTTACTCCAAAACTCCCATTGCCACTTATTGGTCGTTTTGTGGTGGAGGGTCACATATGATTGCAAAAATCACGCTACACAAAATACCACATTCTCTCTCTCTCTTTTTATTTTTTTATTTTTTATTATTTTTTTAAAATTTATTTCTTCCACTTCCAGAGAGAGAGAATTTCCCGCTCACACAAACAACAACGTTCAAAAAATTCAACCATATACACCGCGTTCAACCATATACACCACGCACCCACGACAAAAATGTTCAACAAATCACGACCAAAAATCACTCTGACAATCAATAACCAAATAAATCAACGCTAAAAACAGCTTGGAAAATAACACTAAAACCCAGTTATCCTCGTCGCCAGTATGGAGAGGGGCCGCGAAATATTACCAAACACACACACATACACAGCACACAAACACACAATCCAACGAACGCTTACGTACCTTAAATCCTTGCTTGACAAGTCTCACAGTATACAGCATGAGTAGGCCTACCGTCTGCTTCGTGTCGAATCAGTGATGAGTATATAGAATGATGATCAATGACGATTGTGGATGCGTGATGTCAGATGATATATTTGGTGGGAGATTTGCTATTGTCTTGATCCGTTGGGGCACTCATCCGTATGGCACTTATTGTACAACTTATTACATAATACTACACTGGGCGTTGGGGGCGTGTGGCACTTACATTATTATTCTACTACTACGCCATCTTCTATCTATATCTATCTATATTCTATATCTATTCTATATTACTAAAAAAATGGATTCTGTCTGTCCGGCTATGCGTTTCGCCATCTGTTGACGCATTGAGTTGAAAGTTGGTATAGGGATAGGTGTTGGGTCCACGAGGTTTGTGGCGCACTTTTCGTGTTGATCCGAGAGGTCAAAGGTCATCTAGGGGTCAAATAGGGTCAAACCTTAACCGAAAGTGCTATGGAGTTGAAAGTTGGTATAGGGATAGGTGTTGGGTCCACGAGGTTTGTGGCGCACTTTTCGTGTTGATCCGAGAGGTCAAAGGTCATCTAGGGGTCAAATAGGGTCAAATCTTAACCGAAAGTGCTATGGAGTTGAAAGTTGGTATAGGGATAGGTGTTGGGTCCACGAGGTTTGTGGCGCACTTTTCGTGTTGATCCGAGAGGTCAAAGGTCATCTAGGGGTCAAATAGGGTCAAATCTTAACCAAAAGTGCTATGGGGACCAAAGTTGGCATGTGGGATGAAGTTAGGTTGGCGAAAATTTCGGCGCCAATTTCAAGGTCATCCGAGGTCATCTCAAGGTCAAATGGTAGAGAATGTGCGTTTCGCCATCTGTTGACGCATTGAGTTGAAAGTTGGTATAGGGATAGGTGTTGGGTCCACGAGGTTTGTGGCGCACTTTTCATGTTGATCCGAGAGGTCAAAGGTCATTTAGGGGTCAAATAGGGTCAAATCTTAACCAAAAGTGCTATGGGGACCAAAGTTGACATGTGGGGTGACGTTAGGTTCGCGAAAATGTTGGCGCCGATTTCAAGGTCATCCGAGGTCATTTCAAGGTCAAATGGTAGGGAATGTCCTATGGGGACCAAGGATGAGATTTGTTTGTTTATTTGCAAAGTCTGAGAACCGCGTACGTCCGAGAACCGCGATCCCCCGGGTAATCGGCTAGTTTATATTAATACATAGACTAGACTCACTAGAGCTGTGCGATTACATTATTGATTGTGTATGTTTCATGAACTTACACCTAGATCTACATAATTATTAATAATATTTGATCTAGATGATAGATGACACCAATTTTTACTTTAGAAATTTTCAACTGACCAAAAATCAACGATTTGATGCTTCATATATATAGGCAGTTTAAGTCTTTGCGACAGGTCGACGGCCAATCGCCCAACACTACAGGCCAAGCGATGGCCGCGATCGAGGCCGAGCAGAGCTAGCGCTGTGTGACCGTGGGCGTTGCCCTTGGGCGAACGAGCTATCGCACCATTCGCACGGTAACTTTTTCTACTAGTTCTTACTGAAAATATCAATGAAAACGTATAGGCCTATAGACCCTTCTACTCTATAAATATTAGACCCATGCCATGGCATTTATAAAACAATCTTAATAAGATTGCATTTGGTTGCATACATTGATGAAAATATTGTACATTTCTAATTCTTAATTTCTCCACATATCCTCCTTCTTAAAATTTTAAAAAGAAAATGTCGACTGTTTAGTACAATTGCCCATGTATTTGCTTGTTAAGGAAATTTAATTTTCTTTCCTGTTTCTATCTACATTATTTAGATTTGCTGACTACAGAGAGCTGGCTGTACACACTCATAGGTACACGCCATTGCCGACTGTGTAGTAACGCAGCCAACACACATCCCATACCTAAACTGCATCACTGTGCATTTTTGGCTATATTTAATTGAAACTTATATATTGCAGTTTACTTAAATCCAAATACTTATGTTGAATAATAGATGATTAAAACTTACCAGGTTGTTTTGTGACCTTTGAAGAGGGTTTCCTGAAATTTTGGGTCCTTTTTGTCGATAACTGCTATCGAGACTGTCCCGTCAGCATCCAGTTTATATTTTTCACGATTTTGATGAAGGGAGCCCTCAGCGCTCGTAGTAGTACCGGCGCGATCGGTTCGTCGATCTCCTACGAAGACCTGAAAGGGCCAAACTGACGACGTAAAAAAATTAAAAATATATATATTACGTACGTACGTAATAATTACTACGTACGTACGTAATATTTTTATTTTTTTACGTCGTCAGTTTGGCCCTTCCAGGTCTTCGTAGAATAGCTTGTGTGCGTAACATTCTGCGTACGTATCTACGGTGCGTAACCATGTAGAGCGGCCTCACTAGTGCGCAACATATTGAGAGCAGTCGTCATCCGTATGGAGGTGTGGGTAACAAGTACCAAAAAGAGGGCTGTAAATGTAAGTTTTTATAACTTTCTACATTTTGTATCTTAACGAACTGATAACTTAAAATCTAAAGAATGATACTTAAGTATCAGTTTGCCCACAAAAACCTCAATTTCAAACAAAATTACATCTGTATCCCCAATACCCAGTATTCACACATGTATATGATCCTAATGGTCAATATTACTATTGCTTGCTGATGTGGCTGTACACATCTTTTGCGAGGTTGGGGGAGAAGAGCTCTAGCTACCAAGTGGAGGCCCTCTTTGGTCTGCAGGCTTCCCTCTTGCAGAATGGAGGGGAAAGCCTGCAGAACAGAGTTGCAGGGTTCAGGGACATGTTGTACAGGATTTGTGGAGTAGATCTGCAAGCAGAGCCGCCGAAGCCCGGACTGAAAGTCAGTGCTCAGTGGAGGCGGATGTGTGCTGCTTCCGTTGGGAAATCGACCGAAAGAATTGTAAGTAACAAGGATCAAACATATTTGGTTACATTGCTGGTAATGCAAAAAAGTGTTTACACGTGCATTTTGATATTTGTATTAGGAAGGAATTTAACCCACATCAGCAAGCAATGGTCATATTGACCATTAGGATCAAATACATGTGTGAATACTGGGTATTGGGGATACAGATGTAATTTTGTTTGAAATTGAGGTTTTTGTGGGCAAACTGATACTTAAGTATCATTCTTTAGATTGTAAGTTCGTTAAGATACAAAATGTAGAAGTTATAAAAACTTACATTTACAGCCCTCTTTTTGGTACTTGTTACCCACACCTCCATACGGATGACGACTGCTCTCAATATGTTGCGCACTAGTGAGGCCGCTCTACATGGTTACGCACCGTAGATACGTACGCAGAATGTTACGCACACAAGCTATTCTACGAAGACCTGGAAGGGCCAAACTGACGACGTAAAAAAATAAAAAATATTACTTACGTACGTAGTAATTATTACGTACGTAATATATATATTTTAAATTTTTTTACGTCGTCAGTTTGGCCCTTCCAGGTCTTCGTAGGAGATCGACGAACCGATCGCGCCGGTACTACTACGAGCGCTGAGGGCTCCCTTCATCAAAATCGTGAAAAATATAAACTGGATGCTGACGGGACAGTCTCGATAGCAGTTATCGACAAAAAGGACCCAAAATAAAAAAGGAAAAAATAAGGTGGCTGGGACATAAGGAATTCTTGCCGAATTCCCCTCTGAGGTATGGGGAGCTCTGAAATAGCCTTGTGCCAAAAAAATAAAAAAATAACCCAGAATGAAATTATTATAATAACAGACATAAATTCCGGGTGGCTTAATTACTGACCCAATTAAGACATCACCTGTACTTGTGCAAAAACAATTCTTGTGATAAATCTGTACTTATGTTTTGATCATTCTCGCAGGCAATGAAAGCATTGGAGCCTACATTCCAACTGGCGCTGTACAGCAGCAGCTGCTATGAAAAACTTAGCAGGGTATTTGATATGGAGCGAGAGAATGGGAAAGAGGTGAAGCAGTCGGTAAGTTTTGTTTAATAATACCTGTATCAACTCATTACCATGCAGTGAATTTCAGAACATTTTCGATATTTGATCATTACTTCAAACTTTAATGGTGATGCAATAAAATATTGTTGATGATATATATAATGGAGAACAGGAATTTCTTACTATTGTGATTATACAGTGCTTATAAAAAAAATCCAACTTTGATAGCTTCAAATTAAAAAGCTATAACCATTGTGATCTTGAAATGCATTATTGGTTTTGACCCACATTCGTTGCGTCAGACCAAACTTGGTACAAGAGGATTTTGACAATACTTTTTTTTAAACCTGGTGCTCAGTCATCTGTTGCATCACAGTAATGAGTTAAGTATCACTGGACAGAATATAAGTTGTTCTTTATTATAAAATAAACTTGAAGCCTATGGAGGTTATAACTTTTTATTTGGATATATCTTATTTGATACGCATTGTATATCAGAAATTTATTATCTGACAAATATGTACTTTCAATTAATATTTAGAATTATTTCTACTTCTTCATTTTATCACAGTTGTTTTTGGCACTGCAAGGCCTCGGTGAGGGAGAGAGGTATACTGTTTTATCTGGAGTGGTATGGGGGGGGGGGGATCACCCTGAAAAATATGAAGGTGGTGGCCAGCACCAAGAAGCTGTTACAAGGTGTGAAAGCAGAGCTTGTTCAGCAGCTCAGAGTTTCTTCATGGGAGGAGGCAGTGAAGGACTACCCACTACGTATACACACACCACCGAGGATGTCCTCAAACCATATCGTGGTAATTATTAATAAAATGGCCTTTTATTGCAAATACTTGGAAATATTGCACAAGATACATCAACATATTGGACAAGTCAGAAACATGCCCAATATTTGTTGGATATCGAGTTCAGTATTTTCTGTATTGGCATCTAAAAGAGTGTATAATGTATTTTTCAAAATGAGAAATAATTTTACAGTGATGTTTCATATATTAAAATTTGATATTTTGTGGAATTTGTCTTTGCCTCAATATTTTCACGTTGTGCTTAAAGTCATGGTTATCAATAGAAAGAATATTGGAAGAAAGATTTAGGGTAAGCCTCCTAATAAGCCAGCTGGTAGATACAATCTGAGCATGAGCAGATAGAGGTCATCTGTGACAAATTCTAAGACCCACTGACACAAATATTTGATATGTGCTCAAGAATGTCATGTAATAATTATTCATTTATGCCTCAGTGGTACATTCCATGATATTCAGGTGGAAGTATTCTTTTTAAAAGAAAGAAACAAAAAGTTATTCTTGAGGCACCTCTGTCACTCCCAGGACGATTTTTCAGAAGCGCACAAAAAGGGGGCCCTTCATATTTAAAATATCTGTGGATATTTGGGATCATGTGGGACATGTGCTAACTACGAACTGGTCTGTTGGCATCACTAAAAATATAATACATGTATTTAGGCTCTGAAATCCACTATGGGAGGAAAATACAATATATTAGGATGCTTGAAAGTATTATAGTTGGCTGTGCAGATTATGTTTCCATGTTAGCACATCATTCGCTGTGGATAAGTGGATAAGTCCCTGGACTATGAACCACGAGGTCCGGGGTTCGAATCCCACCGCAGCACTAGCGTCCTTTGGCAAGACGTTAATCTACATTTGCCACTCTCCACCCAGGTGTTAAATGGGTACCCGGTAGGATGCGAAAGTTAATGTCGTTTGCTTAGCATGTGGCGCTTTATAGCGACTGGCTGGAATACTCCCCAGGGAGCGAATAAAGTGCACACATTGTGTGCGGGCTTGTCATAATCCAATAACCAGGGTAATAATATATCTGTAAAGCGCTTAGAAACACAACCATGTATTAGGCGCTATATAAAAGCGGAATATTATTATTATTATTATTATTCTCTAAATCACAGGGGTTAATAGTATGGGCATCATGGGTGGGCGTGATTAGATGATACATAGACAAGATTTACAAATGTTTACTTAAGATGTATTGAAATTCCTGTCTTTTTTATCCTTGTAGGGTCAATGGACTTCAAGAAATCTGTCCCGAGATCTCAATTTGGTGGAGGCGGCAAAAGCCTGGAGAGGAGGAAGCCACACCAGGCAGGACGTAGGGGCAGGGTTGCACTTTGCCAGGAGCTCCAGCAACTTTGTGCCAAACTGCTCAGTAGAGGTGGCATTTGTCAATGTCAGACAGGTATGCTTTATTTTTATCCGTCCCGCTTTCTTTTTGTAGTGATAACTCAAGAACCACTTGAGGTATGAACTTCAAACTTGGTACTAGTATGTATCACCGCAGGAAGACGATCTGATTAGATTTTGAGGTACGTAGGTCTAAGGTCAAGGTAACGGGTCAATTTCTGAAATTGCATGTGTTAGCCTTGTTAACCCTTTCAAGACAGTTGACCACATTTTGTGGTTTGACTGAATAGATATTGATTCAGAGCTCTAAAAAATCTACCATATGCATAAAGTAGAAAGAGCATTTTGGGGCACGTAGGGCAAAGGTCAAGGCCACAGAGGCCAATCAGAAATTTGAGCTGTTAGCCTCGTTCTGGCGATAACTCAAGAACAATTTGAGGTATGAACATCAAAGTTAGTGCTAGTATGTATCACCATAGGAAGACGATCTGATTAGATTTTGAGGTACGTAGGTCTAAGGTCAAGGTAACGGGTCAATTTCTGAAATTGCATGTGTTAGCCTTGTTAACCCTTTCAAGACAGTTGACTACATTTTGTGGTTTGACTGAATAGATATTGATTCAGAGCTCTAAAAAATCTACCATATGCATAAAGTCGAAAGAGCAAAAATTTCTACACACATTATGTCCAATTTTGCTGCATGACCATATTGCGTTTGGTGCCAGGAATTTTAAAAACAAAACAGGCTTTGACAACACATTGAGAGGTTCAAAATCATTGTTTTTTTATCCAAATTGGTACTAGTATATATCACCACAGAAAGACGATCTGATTAGATTTTTTGGATACGTAGGTCAAAGGTCATATAGGATTATGTTTTTTTTTTACCTTTGTTATCACCATATCTCATCTATTTTGTATTCATGTCTAGGAGGAGATAAAGTGGTCAGACTTTTGGGTTATAAGGTGTAAGGTCAAATGTCAATTAACATGTACATGTAATTAGAGGCTTTTTATTGTGGTTCAGTCAAGCTTTAAAACAAATCAACATGAATGTGCGATATCGTTCTGATCTGGCAAGGGTGGAGGCATAAATTTTGACTGCGCACAGTCGAGAATTCATCCAGTTGCTTTATGTTGCGGTATTTATTCATGTATGAAATCTGGAATCACAAGTCATGTGGATTTACCATTTTTTTTGTGCTGCGAGCCAGAATTAAAACAAAAAAAATGAATAAAATCTGTTCTAGGATTGAAGTTTTGTCATTACAGTCATGTGCAGACAGCAAAGGGGGGGGGGGGGGGGGGGGGGGGATTTCTCAGCTTTATATCGACGCTGTTTTTACGAACCGGCATACGAAGCCTGACTGCGCGAAAACAAGTTTCCAAGATAATCGCGTTTAATCGAAAAAAAAAACTCAAATTGTAACACTGCACATCTTTTAAGACAAATCTGCAAAATAAATGGCAGACCTATTATGTATTTCAGAAAGCTACAACACTGTATGTTAGCGTGACAGTGATGTGAAAAAAAACCACCTTCGTTTTAACTGAGAATTACCAGACATTAATTTTGTATAGACAATTCACTGTAGTCATTACTAAATTCAGGTGAACTAAAAGTAGAAATAACACATGTCACAAGAGTCTCACTAGAAGCGTACAAATTGGTCATAAAATTCATCAGTTTATTTGCAAATAACAAGAAACAATTTGCGATCAAGATTAGGTCATGTATTTCCAAATCTTAAAAATTCACATCAGATAAGGATAAAGGGAAAGTAAGACTGAAGATATATTTACCTCTGCATATTATTGTAATAGGCCAAACTGGAATATGTACTTTAAAAAAAACATTTGCTAAGTCACAAATACACTGTACAAAATTCATTAAGAATAGCCATATACTGTATCATTATCACTCAGGAAGGGGGGGGGGGGGGTGGCCCATTACAGTTATACTAATGGCATATAAACTGTGTGTACATGTATATACATATATATATATATATATATATATATATATATATATTTCTCTAGATTCCGCATTTGGGAGACACGGCTTTGTCATTTTAATTGTTCCTCGTGTCTCCGTAAAGCGGTGGTTTCTATTATGACGAAATAAACTGCATTGTTACGTGTCTCCCAAATGCGGAATCCAGCATAATATATGTATGTATATTTATATCTGTTTTCTTTTTCTTTAATTTGATGTTTACAGTACTGTCTTCATATGAAGTGGATTATCAAAATACTGAACATGTAAGCCTTAAGTGAATTACAATCAGGCTGTACTCTGTAACTTTCGTATAAAGTGAAGAGTGAACACCCAAACATTATACAAAGAAATTACAAAAGGAAATAAATGTTGACAATGACAGCAAAATTTCTACAGATGCATTTAGCAACATAATACTCAGTTATACAATTTGATGGAAACTGAAATGGAGTTCATTCAGTTGAAAATTTCCTCAATACCAGTGGGTCAACAACAAGAAGAAATTCAATATCAACTATATACATTAAATATTCTTTAAATGTTCCAATGACTCTGATTTCAATAACCTTGTAGTACAACTCTTTGGCGTATATGTATGCACCTAAAATGCTCCTTTGCTGAAAACTATATACCCTGCAAATAATTTTCAGACCTTTTGTTTAGGTTATATGTACAAAGAATCTGCAACGGTCGAATCTGCAATGGACTACCTATCTGTTCATGAAACAAGCCAAGTGCATTTTCACATGAAATACCTTTATGTTCAAAAAAAAAAAAAAATCATGTACCGGTACATACATTTAAGAGTCCAAAATTCATTTCTTATTCCTTTCTACAATTTTCACATCCTTCACATACTGCATTGGGAATATATGAAATGTATTTAATCAAATTCAAAACATCACATTAAAGCAAATGAATACGTCTGATACAGATCATATATAGAAATGCATTAATGAAATATAAATTATTAGATAAATCTAGTAATTCAAATAGACAATGAGCATCAACAATGAACAGGGTTCACAGAAGTTGATTATCAAGTTCATTTCCTTATTAAAATGCTCAGACAGTTTTGTGAATTAACACTTTTCCCTGCACTAATAGCTATAACTGGAATATAATATATGTACAGAACAATTTTAAGATCCCAATGTATATTTTCAAACTAAATGAACAACAGATTCTTCGTCATGTTTAATTTACAATATTACATGAAATGGTTGGCTGCATATGAAAGAAATATGCAACTCTACTGATTTCATAAAATTCCAGTAAACCAATCTGAAGTCAATTGTTAATTAATTCAAAACAAATGCAAGACCAAGCATTCATTTTTCATGCATATTATTCTTATTACATTTTCTCCAAAATCTCTTGAAGTGTGCATGAATGGAAGATTGTGGAGAAGCTGTCGACAGTCACACACCTAAACATTTAGTGTTTCAAAATTGAATGTTAATACATTTGATATTGTAAATCAATGGTAATTCACCATTCAATGAATTCCATACTAATATATAAGTTCTGAGTAACAATGACAGGAGCAAAAAGTGAAGAACGACAAAGATGAAGCATCTTGAGACACCATACTGCAACCAGATTTTTTTCCCCTCTATGTTATTCATTACAAAAAACACTATTTTAACCCAACAAGGTGAGATTTGTCTATTAGAGTCATTTGACAAATAAACAGATCACCTTCAGGGAAGATTCACCTTCATCAGAACCAGATCCACCTGAAACAATGATAATATTAATACAACAGACGTACGACCTGCAATGGAGGCTGTAGGCATTGCATGATATAATACATTTTCTAAGATATACTATATACATCTATATAATCCAAGGCCATATGATGGCAGTGTGCAGAGACGATGAATTGATCCTAGCAAGGTACATCTAAAAGCAAACTGACAAAAAAATTCAGTGGCAATGCATATTGAAATTCAGGATAAACACATACAAAACAATGTATTTCCTCAAATGTTAGAAAAGGGTTTTTGCTCATTTTTATCGTTATTTCATAAAATTTGAACTGAACCGAAACATCGATCTTGCTTGTATGAGCAATCTCACCGTTAAGTCATGAGAATTCATGTCGTGCATCAACAGCTGCATCATGGCATCAACTTCGGAGGCATCCTAAAATGTAGAAGTGGAAGGCTTCATGGTACACCTAGTATTCTTGGTTTGCTTCGGTATTTCCTACCTAGTACAAACTTGTTAGATTTTTCAGAGTGATACGATTCCCATTTATTTTGATTTTTCTTCACTAATCGATTTTTGGATCTGCATGGTTTGACTGTGGGAGGCACAACATTTCCCAGGGAGTTAACATCATCTCCCATTTACTCGTTGATTGTATATGCCTCTGGTAAAATTACAGTATGCTGAGCACACTCTTCGCTTCTTTCAAAATGATCAAAGCATAAAAGAGCACTGCACTGGTGACATGCTGAAAAAATCTCTGACTTACAGTGTACACTTGCACATTGGGCATTCTGTTCACCATCCTTCGGAGCTGTCAAATGGTCATCACACATTTCTGTAGAGGAGATGATAAGTTGAATATCAGTGTAAGTGTAATTGTCAATAAAATATGAGATTTATCTATGTGATATTAAAAATCTATTCCAGGTAATATACATCAAAATATTATTTACATACATGTTTATTCGAATATATTTATAGTTCAGTACTTTATTTGGAATAAATTACTGAACTACTACTCAAGAAAATATATCAGGTATTGCTACATGTATGTCTACTTCAAGGTAGGGCAGAATTTATGATGATCAACACTTGCAAAATTAAATTCAAATAAGGCTCAAACATTTTCATTTGTACAAGCTAAATGAAGGTTAACACGTCACCGGAACACAGCTTTAAGGGTTCAAGGTTCTAATGAAAGAACCAAACCATGTCGTGTTGTCAAAACAACGACTAGTACTCAAATATTCATTATTACATAATACCAAAAATACCTACCCTTCATACGAGTTGTTTGGTCATGAGTCTTGCCAACAGTCTTGGTACCAGGCTGGTTCTGTTTCACTGTAAAAAAAGAGATATCTGCATTCAGAACAAATTTTGTTTATTTCTAGGCATGAAGTGATGCTGTAAAATAACAAATTAATTAATAAATGAAATAAAAATGTAACAGAATAAAAAAAAAGAACAAAAGCAGATATCAACAATAAAACTTCTCAATTTATGTTCATAACATAATACGCCAGCTAAGAAATGAGGTAGTCACCAAGAAAAATATGAATTGATTTGTAATATCATTATTAGAAATATAATTCAGTTTGTTTGACTAGAAATTCCAATGCCACATATCTACTCTACTTTTACTCAGAATATGTACCCGGCTCCATCATTTCTACGTTTTCTGCATTTGTATCCTTATGTCCAAGAACTGAAATACACAGCAGCATATATTTTATAGTAATTTAGAAAAAAAAATAAGAGATGCAGTATTTGTAAGTCCACTTTAACCGTGTATAAAAAAAAATTCTGAGGATGAAACTTTTCTTTGATATCACTCAAAACTCAAAAACATTTAATCACGAGGGTTGGTTTGTTGGGGTTTATTTTAATTGTACTGAGCACTATATAAATAGAGAAAATCATAATAATTGGGCTACCAGTACTAAATGATAACCATGCGTTTTCAATAAACTAGAACTAAAATTTTATATACCACAATACTCTTATTCTTTCATAGTTCTTATTAAATTGTTTTTCTTTTCAAATCATAATCAACACTTTCACCATAATTAGATGTTAAAATGTGTAACTAACCTTCCATCACTGTCAGTGAGCTGTTGGTAGGTGGATTTGGGCTATCATTTTGTGTTTGTGGAACAGGGGCACTGGAACAACTGGTTGAAAAAAAAACAAAGGGTTTTTGAAAATTCAGATCATCCATTCTACATCTATCTCATTTACTTCACTGATAGAAAATGTTAAAAAGAACAAAAGTGAAATATCAAGGTACAAAAGAAAATATAGTACTATCTACAGAGATAAATGTACATAGATTTAAGATGAAGTAGTTATGTTGCAACCAGAATTTTGGAGGGGCCCTTGTATGACTAACCCAGAATCCAAGTGCATGCACAAAAGGTGTTGGGAAAAAAAAGAAAATAATAATCATTAAACAAGATAATATTCATCAATATTCACTTTGATAGGAAGAACACAATCTAAGCATGATACATCCACTATTCAACGAACAGAAATTAATCTATAATAGTTCTTGTAACTGCTATTTCATTGCGTTTTAGAATTAATATCTCAATTCTTCACATTACTAATCAACACCTATTCACACAAATGGCTATAAATCATGAATAGAATAGAATGTTTATGACTGTAGATTCATGATTGACCTCCGATGAGCTTTCCAACTTCATGAGTTTGATATTAGGCTGTCGATCACTCAGCAATCAAATTGACTGTCATTATCATTTGGCCTGAAAGCTAGTGTTTACTGATATCTTGATTAGCAATGCATGCAATGTTTTATATGTGAATCAATCAGAAGGAAACAATAACACTGAATATAGACTGCATAAAAAAATCACAGCATCATTAATTCCATAATAGTTCTAAATGCCAACATATTTATTAATCTAAAATGTAATGTCAGCATAAAGATGTATGTCAGGTTGGTACAACATAAGTTTTTCTATTGTGTAAAATATTAAGAGAAAGGGGGGAATGTACAAATTACCCACCTTCTACTTCAGTTCCACAGCAAAGTGTCTCTGAAATCAGTGGAATGATTTCAATCCATGGGTCATCTAGAGACTGGGCATCTTTCTCAGGACCAGCTTCATTGGTCAAAAGGTTACCGGGCTGACTGTCTGATTGTGTTTGACGAACTGCAAAATCAAAGAATTCATAAGAACATACCATTTCATGAGGATAAGGTTCCACTGAACAAGATAAATAGTGAGATTAAAAAAAAAAATACAGCACAGAGAAATTAACTGTGTTCATTCAAGCTGCTGAGAATATGTAGCCTCTAAGTGAATTTCATTCCAGTAGTACAGCATAGCAATATTGGTTTTCTTCCACACAACCAGTAAGCAACTGTAAAATTTAAAATTAATCAGTTGTACTTAATATGTATGGGCTTAAATTTGCAGAAAAGTAAGTAAATAAGCACTCAATCGCTAACCCAGCTCAGCTAAAGAGATATCTTCCATATCCATAGCATCATCACAAAGTCCATGGCCTCCATCATCAGTTCGGATATGAACTTTCTCATGGCCTGTTCCACTGGCTTGGACGTCATCTCCCTCAGGACCGGTTTGTCGAGCTACAATTAGAGTAAAATAAAAGCCATCTCATTTTATCACAGGATGAACAGCAAAGAATGATATGCATTGATAAGCAGAAAACGTACACTTATCTAAAAAGCAATACTAACCAAGCTCAGCTAATGGGATGTCTGCCACATCCATCATGTCTCCATGAATTGGCAGTCTCTTACAACTTTTAAATCTACCAAGGGATATTCCTTATCTGGGAAACTCATGCATCTATACCTCTCATTTTTTGATCTTAGGACCAAGGTCAATGTTTCAGACAATGCATCATCTTGTTATTTCCAAAACTTATGTAGGTCTGACCTATCTTTGGTAGATGTGAATGTAGACCTATTTATGACAACATAATTATATGTAACTCTCGCAATGTGCTTACATGGCAGTCAATATTATACCCTCATTAAAGTAAATACAGTCTGAAATTTGGCTAGGGGCCAGACCCAGCCTAGGCCCTACGCTAGGGCTAGGCTACTGTCTGCTTATCTAATACTTGTTATACTTACAGCCTAATCGTTACAATTCCAGGAAGGCTGAGTTTGAGGAGCCTGTTTGAATGTTTCTATATCTTCTCAAGGTATTTTAGGCCAGAACATCTAATTAACACTAACAGTAACAGTTACATTTAACTTTAATAGACCCTATCCTTCATGCCCTAGCCGAACTTTATACAGGCGCGGTTCTAGAGGTCGAACTTTGGGGGGGGGGGGGGGGGGGGGTACTGGGGGCTTGAAGTTGAAGCTAGGATACGTATTATGTGTAATGTATAGTATTGAAATTGCACCTTTGTTGTCATTTTTTTTTTGGGGGGGGGTGTCTTGAGCCCCCAAAGCCGCCCCCCCCCCCCCCCCCCGCCTCGTAGAACCGCGCCTGACTTTACATAGTTACTTTGTTTAATGTTTCCAGTCTAGACTACTCTAACAAAACAAGTTACGGTAGAGTGTTAGTACACTGGCTGCAGTCGAATCTAACAAGTTTTAATTAGGCCTAATATTGGAATAAGATCAGCTGTTGCCACAGGTATGACCAACAGTAAACGTTAGACCTTAAGTTTATCTAGTACATGATCACTCAACATAATCCAGTTCACTAAACGAATAATTAATCATGCAAGTTAATAAGTTTGTCATCGTCAAAGACCACCATCATAATCTATGTGTGGGGCTAGGAAGAGCAAGATGAAATAATCATTACAGAATTACCATTTTCAGGGAGTTTTTCAAAATTTCACAATTGACTCAAACATAAAAAGCATACATATTCATTACTTGAGTATAAAAAACCCACATACACTTACCACTTCCACGAAGATTCAGAGTTCAAACACTATATTCATGTAAGCCCATTCTAGCAGACATTCAATCGCAAGATATGCCGGTTCGTAAAATCACGAATAAACTGGCGCGCACAAAACTCAAGCTTTACGAACTGGCATACTGAACGCGCATGAACGTATGCCGGTTCGTAAAACTCGTATTTCCAAATTTCGACGTTTTGTGACACAGGTCGGTTTTTCTCAAATGTATAACTTTTTAACTAAAGCGTTTTATGACCTCAAATTTTGCTTGAAGGTAGCTTATGGTAATACAAATGAGAATATGGAAAAATCTCAAAAATGAAAATTTTCATGAAAAACGCTTCGTATGCCGGTTCGTAAAAACAGCGACGATATGTAAAATGATTTGATGTTATCTTTCTGTTAGATTAGCAGTGGATTTCAAGCAAACTATTTTGAAGTTTGGCAAAGTGAACTTGAATGTTACTTTCTTGTCCAAATTTTCCAAGGGTGAGGAAGGAGGGGATTCCATTGTTATTGATATTTAATATTTTATTGAGACATAAAAGATGCTATGGGTTTATTTCAACAAGTTTTTTAAATGTTCTTTTTTTAATATTCTCTAGGTGTTGGGAAAATTACACCATTAATACTTCATAACTGTGCAGACGAAGCTGACATTTTCTACTCACCACAAGGTGCACACACAGTATGATTTTACATGTTAAACAAGTAGTGCTATAGAAGAACGAACTATTATTATTATTATATTTGTCTTATACATGTACGTATTACTGCAGGATTCAGATATTACAGCAGCTGAAGAGACCTTGCAATCTAGGACCCTGCTTGCTTACATCTGTGAAGATGTAGTATTAGCTGGCCGGACTGTCGATCATTTGCAGGGGAGGCAGCATACATATTCCGTTCTGCTGAATAAAGAAGGTTTGTGAACCCAAAATGTAATATTGAATGTAATAATGAAAATGACACAATTAATACTTCATAACAAACACTGACTGAATTCATGCTTTCAGCAGTATGCAGCTACTAAATTTGTTGTAGAGTAATTTTGGAAAAGGAAATAAGGAAAATTAATAATAGGTTACTTCATGATGAATAATAATAATAATACATTACATTTTTATTGCGCTTAATACAATGTTTCTAAGTGCATAAGTAGTATTATTACCCTGGCTTTAGCCCAGCTGCCCTATAAGGCGCTGAAAGCATTCAAGGAATAAATTCCTACCAGGTACCCATTTACCACACTGGGTGGAGAGTGGCAAATGTAGATTAATGAATTTGTTATTCAAATTTTGGTGCAAGAAGTGACATCTTTATGAATTTGAGAAGATGCTACTCATGAAGTATTTGCAGTATGGCTCATAGTTAATATATAACATTTTCAATGCATCAATTTATGATGCATTGAACATTCAAAATTTCCTTAATGACCCCCCCCCCCCCCCCCCCCCCCCCCCCCCCCACTTGCTACTGTGATACAGTCAACCTCGCTTAAGTCGACCTCACATGTGTCGAATAGTCGCTCAAGTCAATGAAAATAAAAAGTCCCAATTTATCCTCATAGACTTAGGTGTGTTAATCCTTTGTACAAATCGATTTTCGTAGGTGGAATACTCGCATATATCGATCATATTCTCTAAACAATACCATAAAAAACATTAAATTTACACCGCACAAGTCGAACTAGACGGTGATGTGAAATCAATCACTGTCGAGATTGCCACACGCCGAATTTGTTTACAAAAATTTCCCGACTTGCTGGCGCGATCTCGGCGTCCTCTCTCGCGCTCTCATGTGAAAACAAAATGTCATGTGTTAGTCATGTTTGCACGGCCGGCTGGCCGGACGGACGCCGTTTTATGCAGTTTTATTGCCTTCACGGCGATGTGCATATAAAGGGATGTAAGGGAGGGTTTAATACATTGAAATTAATCACTGGACGTGTCTGGTTTTATTCTTTATTGTCCAACTTGTAACAGGAGTGTGAAGTAATATACTGGGTACATGAAAGGTACAGTACATGTATGTTCTTATTTTCTCGATGTCGGCACAATATAAATCATGGTACATTATGTGATGGGAACTCCCAATCGATCAAACCGCCGGGCCGCCGGCCACAGTCTGCACCGCGGCGTCCCTGTGTTATATATACACACGCGTAAGTCAGATTTTCTTCGACTTCCGCACAAGTTCACTCAGTCCTGTCATGATCAACTTAGGCGAAGTTGACTGTATTTTGCTTATCAGATCTCTCAGTGACACACATGTATTCAATGAGGAACATATAGTTCCTATACCCAACAACTGTTAACCTATGCTGGATTTACATAAGACAGCACAAGTAAATTACTTTTCATTATGAACTTTGTAAATGGAGAGTTGTTCTTGACCCATGGTTATTCCAATCACTTGTTTTTTTAATCTTCAGAGGACAAGGTGCAACATCTGGTGCTTACGGTGTGGAGAGCAGACAAGGTCGCAGAAAAGCCACCACATTTGGAGACCATTCTATCAGGAGAGGTGTACAGGACCTTAATAAAAAGGTTCACTTCAGCTGGTGACCTGATCCTTGTGTACGGACCAATAGCTGGTGAGTTTTCATTATATCTTATTATGTTATAATGAACCTCAATTTACTTATGGTGACGAACGAATTGTTGTTAGACCGAATGACGTACCATTTGGCTATTAGACCAAGTGGCAATTTACCGTATCCCCAAGTATTGTCTTGTCCCATGAAATAGTCGTCAGTGGACAATTTGTGAGTTAAGGAAATGGCGATCTATAGTTAAGGATTATTTGTAATGTTGTCCAGCACAATTAACATTATTATTTGTATTATGTCAGAAATTCCAGTATATAATGTAGGCTTGGACATAGAGTCCCCAATATCTGTATCGCAATTCTCCTCTGTTATGAAGAATTTCCTTTGAGTAAATCTTGTCCACAAAGTAATCATCTTTCAGTGAACAGTCTTTATCAATGTCTTTTTCTCTTTTTTTTTTCTCTTGACTTTGATTGTCACTTCCAGATGCAACAGTTGCAGCTATTAGACTGGGGAGAAAATCTGTGACAGTGACAGGATGCCAGGAAGTTGAGGAGCAAATTCAGATGATGGTGCGGCAATCTACACTTATGGACAACAGTATACTATTAATACATGGTTGGGAGTGCGTTGGTGTGATCTGGCAACACAAAGGTTTTTATCGTGGTGTGTTTCGACCTGGACACCACGATAAAAACCTGCGTGTTGCCAGATCGCACTAATGCACGAACTCACAACCATGTATTAATAGTTTTATAAAACAGGTCGGCAATATGATTATGAAGTCTATAAGAATGGTTACGAACCCCATAGAAACGCCAAGAGTCGCACAGTCATGGAGGCTGCCGTTTGCTTTCCTGGATGACATCACAGAAGCGCGCACAGCCAAAAAAAGTCATGTAATCCCTGCACTAAAATGACAAACTACGCGATTTCATTGCGTTTTAAGTTTGCACGCACCAGAGGTACGCGTATGCGCAGCTCAGCCGTGGTTTAGAGCATTTTTGCCGTATGTTATCACCTTTTTTTTTGCACGGTCACATGGTGTTATTTGACCAATGAGGATAGCTACATCATTGAACCCGTTTTATAATG
The DNA here is from genome assembly GCA_025617745.1 of Heliocidaris erythrogramma. Classification (NCBI taxonomy): domain Eukaryota; kingdom Metazoa; phylum Echinodermata; class Echinoidea; order Camarodonta; family Echinometridae; genus Heliocidaris; species Heliocidaris erythrogramma. Next base: position 27,976,315 of record CM046864.1, read on the forward strand.
ATCCCTATGAGTACAGCGACAATTAGGTTATATGTAATGGTATATTATCTCGAAGAAGCTTGACTGGGGAGGAATTTTTAATTTGTAAACAAATCTTTAGGCATTTTACTCCCAGTGTTAAAGATCGTATGCTCTGACTTTTTCTGACTTGTGTTTTTCATTACAGATCGAGCATACGATCTTTAACACTGGGAGTATATTTTCTCGTCGTTGTTAAACATGTCATAGTAATGTATGAGATAAGAAAATGCATGCAGACATGTCTGTGTGTATATTTGTGTGAAAGTGAACTCCTGCTAATTTCTCTTTTGAATGGTTGATGCATGAAGAGGTATTTTCATCCACAGTATTTGGACAACCTTATATTTTAGGGAAGCAATTCATAGAATCAATTGTTCTTGTTTTGGAATTTGTTTTTTCGGGTGTTGGGCATGAGGTCACAGGGTATAAAAATTTCCGGTTTGGGGCATTTGATCACATTTCTGGTTTTGGGCATTTGTACAAAGAGGATAAAAATTTCTGGTTTTGGGTGACAAGGTATTGCTATATAGGCATACACAAGTGGAGTCATTTGTATATAAATGTATTTATGAATTTTATTTTTGTAAATAATAAATGAAGCTTGATTTGGCATTTTGTCAGAGCGGATAAAAAATGTCCTGTTTGGGGCATTAGGTCAAAACAGATAAAAATTTCTGATTTGGGGCATTAGGTCATAAAAATGGATAAAAATTTCCAGTTTTGGGCATTTGGTCAAAGTGAATAAAAACAGGGTTGGCGATTTTTTAAAATTTAAATCAGATTTTTATGCCTCCGCCCACCATATGTGGTGCCGGAGGCATTATGTTTTTGGGTCGTACGTCTGTCCCGTTTTCGTTCTCGCGATAACTTCAAAACCGTTTTTTTTTTTTATCAGTTTGTAACTTGGCCCATGTATGCATATGGGAGGGACGATGAACTGATTAGATTTTGGGGTCTCAAGGTCAAAGGTCACAGAGGTAATTATATACATAAAAATGGTTCGTTCTCGCAATAAATTCAGAACTGTTTGACAGATCAACCTCTAACTTGGCCCATGTATGCATATGCGAGGGACGATGAACTGATTAGTTAGGTCAAAGTTCAAAGGTCATAGAGGTCATTATGTACATAAAAATGGTTCGTGATGTATGGAGTCTAGGCCTACCTATTTTAGAAATTTCAAGGGGACAGTGGTCTATTTGCTATAAAATATCTATTTCCTTGGTGTATTTGATGATTGTAAGTCATCAATGGTAAGTTTTTTATTTGAAAATGAAATGAAATAAATTTTCTGTCTCCTGTTCTTTTTCAGTGAAAAGATTTGTAATTTTGTTGGACCAATCCTTTTGAGAGTGTACATGTATGCCATACATTTCCAATCTGGTGATGGCGGGGGCATAAATTCCGACCGCGCGCGGTCGAAGATACATCTAGTTTTGATTTAAATCGGATTAAATTTTTCTTTTTTTTAATTTCATCAGAAATTATGTTCAATTAGAAAGAAATCGTAGCATAATGATAGCATCAATCTTGATCTTATCATAAATTTTACCCCTAGCATTGTTCTTAACAGTTTACTTTGTAATTTAGCCTAGTTAAAAAATATTACATAACCAATAACAATTTATGAAAAAATTTCCTCCAGAGGCACCAAATGTGTACATATATTTCAAATATGAAATTGCCTATAGAGAATTTTTATTACATCATTATTTCCTCATACATATCACTTATCAAGGTTAATTAAAATTGGTGCTTTAAGAAAATGAAATCTGTGTTTTACATGTGAATCACATGATTTTTATGTAATCAACTTTTAAAAAATTCTCTCGAAAAGAAGCAAAAATTGTCTTCCTATTTCAAATTCAAAATTGCCTTTGTGCCTCCACTCTAAAGGAGCGGGGGACATTTTTGGGCTGTGCATTCAGAGTTCCATCCTTGAGTACATCTGTCTGTCTGTCTGTCTGTTTGTTATATTTTTGTTATCACATTAACTTCAGGACCACTAGATTGGATTTTAATTGAACTTCGGTCAAGTAGGTACTCTTAGGCAGCAATGATCTGAATAGGCATGTACTGTGATGCAAGGATAAACTGGTTAGATTTCAGAGTTAAAGTTATGAAGAGTTTCAGAGTTCCTTGCAAAAATGTTAATTAGTATTGTTACAAATTTCAACTGAGCAATTTAACTGCATCACAGGCAATATTTATGCCTCCACACTCCCATAACAGTTTAAGTTCTTTGTAACGGGCTAAAACCTTGCATCTAAATTTGAATGTCTCTTGTGTGATCAGCAATAACGACAATGCAGTAACAAGGTAAAATCAGACATGTACAAGGCCCTTACACTGTCACTTGAACTTCAAAGTCTAATCAGCTTATTGGTACATATTTGACCCAGGTATCATTAAAAACCAATCAGCAGCTCTAAAGTTCTAGCAGTAATAAGAAATAACATATGGACGTATACAAACGCACAGTATGTATGCAAGTATACACTTGGACACCTGCATGGACAAACCGCCAAAAACATGAAAATATGAAAACAAAGATGCCAATGGATTATAACAGTGCCCCTCCCCCACATCCAGCATACTTGAACAAATTTTAGTAATACTATCAACCCTGTTACCCAACCATAAATATGATTTATTTTCTTACATCTATTTTGACATAGTATATAATACACAAGTCTATGGGGATGATTTAAATCAGTGATTTAAAAAAAATATCGAGGTGATTTAAATCAAAGCGTTTTAATCCGCCAACCCTGAATAAATATTTCCGGTTTTGGGCATTGATTCAAAGCGGATAAATATTTCCGGTTTTGGGCATTTGGTCAAAGTGGATAAAAATTTCCAGTTTGAGGCATTGGGTCAAAGGGATAAAAAATTCCAGTTTCGCAACATCGTTTTACTATTGAATAATGCAAATGGAAACATTTATTGTACATTTTAGTTTTATTATTGTATGTAATTCATTTTTTCATTATTTTTGTAAATAATGGGTATAACTGGATTTTGTAGTTAATCATTAAATTGTTCTTTTACAGTTTATTTGTGTGAGCAATAAAAATATTCTATTTTCTCAGTATATATCATTTCATTTTATTTCTTGTATTTGATTGAGGTTGTGATTATAATGTGCATGATAATGACAGATGAATCAATTGAGAAGTAAGAATGAGTATTGCAATTATGATATACAGTACAAAGAGAGAGAGAGAGAGAGTTAGGACTTGGAATGAGATGTAAAAGAAATTTAGCAATGAATAGGCCCAAGTTTCTTAAATAAATCAATTTAGAGGCAAAATATATTAAGAGAGACATAGTTTTTGCGATGTACTTTAGTTAGGGCAACAGTAACAATTTACCAGTAAATGAGCATAAAATTGCTTCACTTAATCTGGATTCTTCGACATTTCCAGACCTATTTACCAAAGCTACCAAAGTTTGATTTCCTTTGAAATAATTTATTGTTTTATGTAGTCTAGATCTAGACTAATTGTTAGGCTTATGTTAGTTCTAGGTCTAGCTATATCAGTGGCGGATCCAGAGGGGGGGGGGGGGGGGGGGGGGGGGGGGGGGGGGGGGGGGGGGGGGGGGGGGGGGGGGGGCCAAAAAAGGCCTTTTTTTTGCTAGTCCGGGGGGGGGGGGGGGGGGGGGGGGGGGGGGGGCTTTTCAGAGAATTTTGGACTGAAAAAGAGAGACACTGAAATGCTGAGGACATTTTTTACATTTTTGTTGCTTCTCATAGAATTTTGGAGGGGAAAAGCCTTTTTTGGGGTGTGTGTGCCCCCCCCCCCCCGTTTATTCAATCCTGGATCCGCCACTGTATATGTTACTATATTTGAACGTTAGACTGCAGAGCCTATACGTACGTTAACTGGTACTTAGGCCTAAAAGGGTCTAGATCAAGACATGTAGACTCTATTTAGATCTAATTATAATATAATATCATACACATACCGGGGGGGGGGGGGGTGTTTAAACACTAGAACTTCCTCTTTATGCCAAACACTCAAACCTCCTGATTTTTTCCAGGGGGTGCACCCCCGGCTCCCAGGCCCCGGCCTGCATCTATCATTTAGATCAAAGATTATTAATAAGTATGTAGATCTAGGTGTAAGTTCATGAAACATACACAATAATGTAATCGCATTTCTTTTTTTTTTTAAACAACGACTATACCTCCTCAAACTATTCATCCGAACACATTCAGTGTATATGCATGCCACGCCGGCGCGGCTGGTGGCCAAACCTAGGCCTCCATATCGGTGGTATGTCAAGGTAAAGTATCGGCAGCTAAGTATCGTTTCTTTATTTCGGATACGAAATCAAGTGCAGTAGTTGATTTCGTAACGAAATCCCTGCAGTAGTTGATTTCGTAACGAAATCACTTTGTGAAGTTGATTTCGTTACGAAATCATTGATTTCGTAACACAATCAGTCACGCTACACTTGGCGCCCCATAGTATACTGGCATGTGCTTTACTAGACTCAATGTAGGCCTACTTTGCATTTTAACAAAACGACTGAACCACACATCACAAGAGTTTGTAAGCCAATCAGGAACACCGATTTTCCTGTAGTGACTTTCCAATCCTCGGAAAAAAAAATATCGCGTCCAGGAAGACACCCACTGTATGACAAAAATTGTCCAAAGAGTGTATACCTTTTCTACAAATGAAAGCAAGACGTGTGTGGTGTTATGCTCTTTAGGAACCCAAACTGAGAGTCAACTATAATAATTATTACAACGTTGCAAAAGATTTATTGGATTGACGTCAGTCAATCCTCTATTCTCGTTCATGTTCTGCATTCTTATTCTTCTTTTTGGATTGACGTCAGTCAATCCTCTATTCTTGTTCATGTTTTGCATTCTTATTCTTCTTTTTGCATTGACCATTGACGTCATGACGTCAATGCTCTGTTATTGTTCATGTTCTGCATTCTTATTCTTCTTCTTCTTAGACCTCAGACCCTATTTGTTTTGCACAGGGTGTTTGTGAGCTCTGTCTAGGTCCTTTCCCCTTGTCCATTTTATTTTTAGATTTCGTATGCATGTTCCTTGGCATGCCATGTAATGCACTGAACTCTTCATTTTCCGGAATCACTCATGCATGACCGTCCAGGCGCCATTTTGTCCGTGTTTCGTACCTTTTGTTCGATTTTGCCTATCTCCACTATTCTAGATGCTACAGACTTCAAACAAATTGCTATAGATAGTTTAAGAGATGCTTTTTATTTTACTGTTCAATGACATGCAAAATACAGACGTCAATCTATGCACATCGTTCTGATACGATTGCAGTTCTAGTTAGATTGACGTAAGTCAATCTTCTATTCTTGTTCACGTTCTGCATTCTTATTGCATTGACGTCATGACGTCAATGCTCTGTTCAACATCGTTCATGTTCTGCATTCTTCTTCTTCTTCTTCTTCTTAGACCTCAGACCCCATTTGTTTTGCACAGGGTGTTTGTGAGCTCTGTCTAGGTCCTTTCCCCTTGTCCATTTTATTTCAAATTTCGTATGCATGTTCCTTGGCATCCCTTCTAGGTCACTGAGGTCTTCGTTTTCCGAACTCACTCATGCATGACCGTCCAGGCGCCATTTTGTCCGTTTTGGGGCCATTTTCATGCCTTTTGTTCTCCTTGCCTATCTCAGCTATCCTACATCCTACAGACTTCTAACAAATTCCTGTAGATAGTCCAAAATGCCATCTCCACACTGTAAATTTAAGTCCGAAATCGGCCATATTGAAAAACGCTAAATTTCTTGAAATTTTCACTCCCGAATATTAAAAATTCCTATAACTTTGTCATATCAATTGATTTTTGTCTCAAACTTTTACCATGTCTTGGACTTGTCATTGCACACATTTCAGCCGAATTCCATGCATTTCTGATTACGCATTATATAAACAGCGCCCTCTAAAGTTTTCAAAATGGCTCTCTTCATGTGGCCGTATCTCCGTCATGCCTGGGTAAACCCGTACCCTTTTTTGGATTTAGATACTTCAAGATATACCCTTTTCAGCCAAATAAAAAATATATACCCCATCACTGACCGACTTTGAGAAAATTGCACTTGAAAATCACAATATTTGCATAAATGCCGAAATAAAGACAACTTGCTCTAATTTTGTGAACATTCATCGTACGTCTTTGAAATTTGGTGGGTATGTGTATTTGTGTATTTGACAACTGTTAACCAAATTTGGTTGAAATCGATGACGTCATCGCGAAGATATTACGCAAAAACCTTAATTTACTATGCATTACATAATATTGCATAATATGCTTATTTTAAATGGCGCGCTAGTCGCAGTAGGCTCACAATGACCGCAATAAAATTCCCTCATCAGGGATGCAAAAAAAGATATATGGTCTCACAGAATATTTTGAGTAAATCGCGATTGAAGTCGGGTCATTATACGGATCCTGCACATGTATTACATGTATTGTCTATGGGGCAAATCGATTTTCCCCATTTGGCCCCCTGAACGATTTTTATTTTTCTTGAAATTTTGCAAGTACATGCTTCGAGGCAAAATGAAGAGACTCTCGAAGCCAGATTTTTAATATCTATCAAGCGCTTTGTTTTAATCGCAATTTTATATCCTGCATAGATGCCACTACCTACGGAACTATGGCATGACATCCGGGCCAGATTTCCATTGTGGCCAATTTGTTTTGCATGCAGTGCTTGTTATCGCTGTCTAGGTCCTTTCCCCTCGTCCATTTCGATTCAAATTTCGTATGCATGTTCCTTGGCATGCCATGTAATGCACTGAACTCTTCATTTTCCGAAATCACTCATGCATGACTGTCCAGGCGCCATTTTGTCCGTGTTTCGTACCTTTTGTTCGATTTTGCCTATCTCCACTATTCTAGATGCTACAGACTTCAAACAAATTGCTATAGATAGTTTAAGAGATGCTTTTTATTTTACTGTTCAATGACATGCAAAATACAGACGTCAATCCATGCACATCGTTCTGATACGATTGCAGTTCTAGTTGCCTTTACTTTGCTGCTGCTCATTTCACTATAGTAAGTGGATCTAACGATTATTCGGGTGCCATGTCGATAGGGCAGCGACGTACCTGAATACTGTAGTAGCATCCTATGAAAATATTCATGCACCTCGCTGCCTGAAACTATTTAATTTCTAAGATTTGCGCAGAAAAATGAACTTTAATTTGCTGTTGCTAATTTCAATATAGAAAGTAAGGTAACCCTAATATCTGGGCGCCATGGCGATAATAAGGCAGTGACATGCCCGAAAATTGTCATAACATTGAACATTCATGGACATAATCAATAAATACTATGGAAATATTCATGGTCCTCGCTGTCTGAAACTATTTCAAAGTTTGTAATAATAGGTACGTTCACACGTAGAGCGATAGCATTGATGCTATCTAGGTATCGATACTATTTTGGTGAAGACCAGATAGTTTTAAGACCAAACGCTGTCTGAACGCAGATAGTCACGAGATAGAAGCGAGTTTCCAAACTATTCTTGCAGCGAGTTTAGCAGGAGTAAATCTTAGGATCCAGCGACAGAATTATAAATAATTCTGTCCGTTTCATGTGGTGCTGTAATATAATGCAATGTATGTATTCATGTGATGTACCCTCTTCCCTACTTTTTTTCTATTATCATTCTGTCTGTTTCATCTGGTACTGTAATGTAATGTATGTATTCATGTGATGTATATAGGGGTAAGTAGGCTAATGTGTATACTGCGTGGTAAGGAAGGGGGTTGTTCCTTCTTTTTATCTTTTTCTTTTTTATATATGTGACCAGGCACCACAAAACCACCCAAAAGTCGCACTGTGTGATTTTCAGTTAGAGCTCAATCAATGTGTTTTGGTTGGCATGCATGGTCAAATTTTAGTTTTGGGTATTTCCTGAAAGAGTATACTTTTTTCTAAGTAATCTAAAAATGTGGAGGCACCAAACAATCTAGAAGTGGTATTTTTGACAGTTTTTTATCAGACTTATGTGTGTCTTCTCTGGATTTTGTTGTATTACTTTTCTTTTTCACGACCCTGAATACTTGTCTCATTTTAATCTCCCATAAATCTCCCGGAGTAAGTTCTTGCATTGATACTTGTGCACTATGATAAACAGGATATGTGTAAGTGGTATGTGCCAAATTTAGGACAATCTGATAATCCCTTCATAGAAATTTTCATTGAGTTCTAATCCTCCTTTTGTCACCTTAGCACAACACTTTGCAAGTCAGAGTGCTTCAATAGACTGCAAACTTTAAACCCTTATTAAGAAGTAACATTATGCGGGACTGTGCATTCTTCTCTTTGTACATTGAGTTATGAACATCCAATGAGTTATATATAATTTTAAAGCTGAGAATCTGCTCTTTCAGAATCAGGCCTTAAAGGTTGACTAAATTAGAGAGAAAATGGGTGCTCTTTCCATGTAGTTTTGCCTTCTAATCACGAATCTGCCAATCGATTGTCCAAATTATGTCTCGTTTTGGTGAAAAAGGGGGAAAGTAGAGGTTTTGGGACCGTTCCTTAAAACTCGTGATCTGATTGGCTAACCCCCAAGTGACGTATGAAAAGTAAGAGGCACAAGATCTGCAGGCTGCAGCATATAATATTGTACACAGAATGCGGTATTTGACCCCTCTGTTCAACGGACAATTTATGAAAAAAGGAAATTAATCAATATAATCTGAGGAGTGAATAATCATTAGCAATATATTTTCTACAAGATCAGAAAACGCTTTTGCCCAAATATACAGCTCTTGTTTTGTTTTTTAGCTTTTCTTTTGAACAATGTTCTCATCCATCTGAGCTTGCCGAACGAAAGTTTTGCATTGGTCATAAACGCGTGCACAGCCGTTTTATGCGTCTGTATAATGTCATACACAACTTTAGTACGGCAGTGACTATGTTCCCCTCGTACATAGCGACTGGTGAACGCTTTTGTTTTGTTTATTTCACTTACGCCTTTTTTTTTTTGCTTCGCTTTACATAGTACGTTAGTACTGACTTAGATTTTGGCTGAATTCGAGTAACTTATAATATAGAGAGAGGAAAAGTGCCCGCGATTCCGAGTTGGAGGACTTTTCTGAGCCATGCAGATACGAACTCTGATTTATCAGATGATTTATCAGACCCCGAAGGCAAAGAAGCTCGAGTGGCAAGGGGAAATTCGACCATATATGTTTGAACCCCTCGCAGAATACGTTGAAGGCCGTGGGTGAAGTAACTCCAGCGAGCTCCAACGCGTTGGAGCTCCCTTGAGTTACGGGTGAAGTAGACCGAAAATGCTGTCTCTCGTTCGTTAGGTCGTCTTAGCTAACGAACGAGAGACAGAATTTTCGGTCTGCGGGTGAAGCTGCTGCAGCTGCTGTCGTTGAAAAACAGATTGGAAGTCTGATCGTTGGAATAGCTGAATCTTTTAGCTAGCTTATCCTTCTCTTCATGCCAAATTCGGAATACAGGCCAGGATCCTCAAAATCATCTTCGGCAAAGTGATCGCTGCAGATTGTACTCCACTCACTTGGCGGCCCTTGCCACTCTGCCCGCGTGAGCTTTACATTTGCGACCCACAATTTCCGTAGATTTTCATCTTTAGCAAAATGATGTAGGCTTACACCAAATTGCTACAGCCCGCAACTATACACCGATTAGGCATTATTGATGAAACTGTGTCCCAAAATCAAAGTTATTGTGAGGAATTAAACACACGAAAATACGCAATGCAAATGGTCGATGCGGTGAATATCATGCTCGGCACCGGGCTGGGCCTGCCGGGGGCCTCCGGGCGCGCACGGTATAGGTTAGTGGAATATTTTCCCTTACTTTTCATGTGTCACAGATCACGTGATCACGATGTCGCTTCGATGGGTTTTTTTTAGGGGCGGGGCTTATGACTGTGTAAATCAGCAAAAATGTACTTTTCAAATGATTATAAAATATGACTGAATGCATAAAAATTTGTGTGATGGATATTTTTTGGCTTCTGATGACACCTTCCTGCGAAAAATGGACAATTATTTTTTTATTTTAGTGACCCTTTAACTAAAATATGATGTGGTCTTTAGATATTGACTTACATGTGCTTACCAGAGAATACAGTGTGCATGCATGTGTTTTATTTTGACATAAGATTGGAGTTCAGTAAATTTTGACATGTACAAGGTTTATTTAAAATTAAGTATCATAACACAAATGGTTGAGTTGTATTGAAGATATACTACAAAAAGTCGGTTATGGAAATATATTTTTATCACAAGGACAGGGAGTTGGAACCGATTGGTTTATAAAGGCCTTGAAATTGCGCTTAAAGGATACGTCAGAACAAGATTGGCATGCGGCAACATGGTCAAATCGTATTTGTTCGATTATAAGATGATTAAAAAAGCATTGGCTCTTGAGAAGTATCTGTTTATTTTAAGTGATAATGATGCAATTACATTGTGCAAATTTAGATGCAGGTCCCATAGGTTACCCGTTAATAATAATAGATTTTCTCGAGAATCAGTGAATAATGATTTATGTACATTATGTTCGCTGAAAGAAGTCGGAGATGAGTTCCATTATTTATTTGTGTGCTCTTTCTTTAGTAAAGAGAGACAGATGTACATACCAGAAGAATACTTGAGACCGTGTTCTTACCAAATGTGTAGATTGTTTAGTGTAGTTAAAAGATGCCACTTAAAACGAATTGTTAGATTCATTAGGATAGTAATGCTGTACTTCTCTAAAGCATTTATTGATGAAAAACTTCTGGACAATAATACAGTTGCATGTACCAGAGCGAATGTAACGACTAGAAGTGGCAGGGTGGTAAAACAACCAGTGCGCTTGACAATGTAATCATTCTATAAAAACTTGTCAGTTTGTTAGTTAATTTGTTTTAAATTAACCTTTTGAAACATGCACATTCACAATGCATACATTTCAATTGTACTCATTTTTATTGTATTTTTTTTTTCCAAATATGTTCATTTGTAAAATTATATATTCATTATTGTAAATATGTTCATTTGTATAATCATATTCATTTTTGAATTTTTTTCATCTGTGTGGCGCAGTAATTATTGTTTTGGCAGCGATTGAGCGATGAATAGTCACGAGTGGGTGATAGAAGCAAGTCGGACATGGCCTGTCTGAACATACTTGAAATATTTTTGAAACTTACATAGCATCGATGCTATGTACTACGTGTGAACATAACTTAAGTGAAGAGAGCGACAGAAAACGTAATTTACTATTTCCCAAATAATAGTTATGTTCACACGTAGTACATAGCATCGATGCTATGTAAGTTTCAAAAATATTTCAAGTATGTTCAGACAGGCCATGATCGACTTGCTTCTATCGACTTGCTTCTATCACCCACTCGTGACTATTCATCGCTCACCCGCTGCCAAAACAATAATTACTGCGCCACACAGAGTGACCCAAGTATAATTGGTATGCATGGTCAAACGCGCGGAAGTTTGTGTACATGGGTCATATAATGCGAAGCTTTTGTTTTGAATAATATTTTATTTGTCTTCATAAATCAACATAATAACACAATAACAATTCATTTGTAATATCGATAATACAATCAAGTAGCAAATACATGTGTTATAATACTTAATTTTAAATAAACCTTGTACATGTCGAAATTGCCTGAAAATTAGACAAATATTCATGGTCGTGAAAAAGAAAAGTAATACAACAAAATCCAGAGAAGACACACATAAGTCTGATAAAAAGCTGTCAACAATACCACTTCTTGATCGTTTGGTGCCTCCACATTTTAGATTACTTAGAAAAAAGTATACTCTTTCAGGAAATACCCAAAACTAAAATTTGACCATGCATGCCAACCAAAACACATTGATTGAGCTCTAACTGAAATCACACTGTGCGACTTTTGGGTGGGGGTTTTGTGGTGTCTGGTCATATATAAAAAGAAAAAGATAAAAAGAAGGAACCCCCCCCCCCAAAAAAAAACAACAAACAAACAACAAACAAAACAACCCTTCCTTACCACACAGTATACACATTAGCCTACTTACCCCTATTACATTGCAGTACCAGATGAAACAGACAGAAATGATAATAGAAAAAAGTAGGGAAGAGGGTACATCACATGAATACATATACATTGCATTATATCATAGCACCACATGAAACAGACAGAATTACGATAGCAGCGATTGCGCTCACATTACAAATAGTCATAAGCGCGGTGGGTGGTCTACCGCAAAGCGTCGATGCTATGTCGCTGGATCCTGAGATTTACTCCTGCTAAACTCGCTGCAAGAATAGTTTGGAAACTCGCTTCTATCTCGTGACTATCTGCGTTCAGACAGCGTTTGGTCTCGACACTATCTGGTCCTCACCAAAATAGCATTGACACCTCAATAGCATCGATGCTATCGCTCTACGTGTGAACGTACCTAATATTTCCAAAACACAAGTGTTACACTGGGGTATTTTGTTATTTCTCATTATAGTTTCCAAGAAGTCAATGTATTATAAAATATTCTCATGGCACTCCGGTTGAACAGGCTGTATTAGAGGGCCATTAGCTAAGGGCCTGAAGGACTTGACCGGGTGCGCCTGGAGTACTCCATGCAACCTGAGAGCGGGAAAATTTCAATTTTGAAGTGAACAGACACATTAAACACCCCCTCTCTCTCTTTTCCAGTATGGTTTCTATATTCCACTATTATATTCCATTACCACAGCTTGCATTTGAGTCTTATCATGCATGTTTATCATTGCTTATCTTCCAATGTTATCTTTGTATGATGTTTTAAGCAATCTATCTCCTTGTCAGAATTTCCTGTCGAATCTAACACTTTTTAAAGATCAAAATGCATCAGTGAGCACTTCAATTTCGTCCTATAGTCTGATAGGAATCAATACTCATCCAAATATCAGATTTCAAAGATAGTTTAATAATTAAAATGTCATTCAACAGGTTCAATGGTCAATCAACTTCAACATATCTTCATTCATTTTCGTCAGATTTCATTTGAATTCGTCCGACCTGGCAATCCGTTGCAAATTTTATCATCAAATCCATCTTTGGGAAGTCAATTTCAAGAAATTGTCATTCAAATTCGTCACATAGACAAGACCTTACAATCGATACCAAAATACAAAATAAATTTTGAAATGAATGGCCCAAAACGTATATTGACTAGGCCTTATAAATGGTTGTGCAATGTTATGAATTTTCCACATTCTTCCCGCTCTCCCCTTTCACCTGACCCCTTGTGCGCCCGTCACTTATCTAAGCCAGTTGGTATGGATTTTTTTCTTAAATTTTAACCTAAACATCACTATTCTCATGACACTTTTCGCCTGATGATTTTTTTTGTTGTTCAAGCAAATTTCGGGGGGGGGGGGGATATTCGAACCCTCAGAACCCCCCCTTCCCCCCCCCCCCCCCCTTTACAGGCCTGCCATGGACCCACTACAAATAATTCTTTGAATGACGCTTTGAAAAAAAAATCGATTGCAACATGGTATAACGTTTGAAAATGAATTCGAAAATGAATGATGAAAGACGACAATTATTAATTATAGGATTACCAGATTAGGAAGATGCGGGACAAAACCGAAATGAAATGTATTAATATAAACTGTTGGTGTCGTACACATTCGGGGTACTTGAATTTACCAGAAGAACTGTGTGTATCCATGAAAGAATATACACTACTGTAGTGAGATTGACATTGAAAACTGAAATATATTGCATAAATGTACATTCTAGTAAATATGATCTCTAGAATATTGCGGGAGATATGGAAAGAGAGAAAGAGGGAGAACTCTGACTTAGTATTTTTATTCTTGCGACGTAGGGTTTGCTAACCATCACTTAATCAGTCATTCATGTCGGGATCACCAAGTCGACGGTTACATCGAACAAAGCTAAAGACATTTTAAAAATTCGTCAGTTTTCATCGTTAATGACATTTAATAACAACACCATATCGACATTATTGAATCTACAATCTATACTTGATATAAAAAAAGTATTTTAAAAACGATATAAAGACACAGTTTTGCAGCTGGTCATAACACTGATTAATCTATTTGAAAGAAAAGTACAAATTATTTTTCCATAAAGATAGTATACAGAACTGCACTGGTATTAAAAAGTAAGGTTGAAGGTACATTTCACACTCCTCTTCCTTGAGACAATTTCATTACAATTAAAAATTTGTAAACAATGTTTCAACACGTTATATATTTACAGATACGTGGGTATATCAAGGAGTACCGTATTTACAAAAATCAAGATAATGTGATTGTGCATATTATAATACACGTTACTTTAAGGATTATAACACGGATAATAATAATGATAAAAATGATAATGATAATAATGTACACACTGTTATGTCACATTGACAATAGTGAAAATTCATTCCCGAGGTTGCAGGGAATAGGAAATAGATGTTAATTGCTTATGACTTTTCACCCCTTTTCATTTTAGACATTATGAAATGGAGGAATGTTAAAACGTTCAACATACAAACAAATAATACTTCATTAATCTAATAGCCAGTAGGCTAAGAAGTACCGAGGAGCAAATACATTGTTTGACTATTTTTGAATTGGTTGACAGTGACTTGTTCACTTTCTTCAAATACATCTTCTGGAAAGAGAGAGTGAATGTTATTACATACGGTATATACATGTAACTGAACCTTTGAAATATTGATATATTTTTCTATGAAAGGCTATTTCAATTACAGTTTTAAACACTCAACTATTTATAACATTTGATTAAATCTATTAGAAAAGGTGAAAATTATATCTTGTTAAACATATGATACATAATTATCTTAATCACAGTACTGAAATAAAAGTAAGGTTGACTGTACGAATTTAACCCTCCTCTTCCTTGAGGGGATTTCAATAGCATTAAAAATTTAAAAACAATGTTTCAACACGTTATATATTTACAGATACGTGGGTATATCAAGGAGTACCGTATTTACAAAAATCAAGATAATGTGATTGTGCATATTATAATACACGTTACTTTAAGGATTATAACACTGATAATAATAATGATAAACATGATAATGATAATAATGTACACACTGTTATGTCACATTGACAATAGTGAAAATTCATTCCCGAGCTTGCAGGGAATAGGAAATAGATGTTAATTGCTTATGACTTTTCACCCCTTTTCATTTTAGACATTATGAAATGGAGGAATGTTAAAACGTTTAACATACAACCAAATAATACTTCATTAATCTAATAGCCAGTAGGCTAAGAAGTACCGAGGAGCAAATACATTGTTTGACTATTTTTGAATTGGTTGACAGTGACTTGTTCACTTTCTTCAAATACATCTTCTGGAAAGAGAGAGTGAATGTTATTACATACGGTATATACATGTAACTGAACCTTTGAAATATTGATATATTTTCTATGAAAGGCACTGTTGTTCGGATTTATAAAACTTTTTGACAATCTTGCACGAAATAGTTTCCAAGAACCATTTCAAACCATATATGAAAGTTCCAATTAAGTACATTTTGGCAGCATGGATAACAGAACACATGATAAATACTGCAAAGGGATGTCGAACGCATAGCAATTAATAAGTCTCATTCTGAGCGCAAATTTCACCTCCCTGCTGCAAATAAATCTTCCATTGCCAAGAATGTATTCCGTGTAGTTAGACTCTTTTTTTGATGCCTGCCTCGAATCAAGATGTAAGTATTGATCTGCTGAATGTATGGCCATTTAATTCCAGAGTCTGGGCTTTTCCTATGCCTTCCTGAAAACCATAATGACATCCAAATACACCTTGTTCTTGTCATGAAAGTGTTATATGATTATAGTGATTAGTTATGCTTATATACAGAAAAGATTGTGGACGTTTTTATTCCGCGAGAGGGCACAGTGATCGTTACCTGATCATGCCGTTGCCCCGCGGGGCTCTAACTCCGGACAGACTGGTCGCCGCGTAACATGCACACTCCCCCTGAGCTCGAGATCTCCTTCTGCTTCGCGCAGTCCGAAATTATAATTCCAGCAGTCCGACGGACGCGTTCGACGCACAAACTTTGTGTATGAGTGAATGGGGCTTACACAATCCTGACTTTCCCCACGGCCACCTGGTGGTGTATCCCTTTAATGATTGCGTTCACAAAGGCTAAAAAGGGGGAGGCATATTTTATTCTGCAGATGGGTAGAAAACTTCTTGAATACAAAGGATCTGACCTCATAATACACAGTATAAAGCTTCAGAAACGAAATCATATAATTACAATACTGAACCAAAAGCAACAACAGTCAAGATACATGTAATTAAACCGTAAAAAGGAAAGCATTTTAGGTTTAAGTGTGACTTCATTTGTAAGAATGTGTATTTCTAGTTTCGAATTGACCTGAATAATCCAAATATTTTTTGTATGCTATAATTGTTCTTTAATATTGTATATGTAAATATGTACTGTAAAGGCGACCCCACCACAAGCCATGTGCTTCTTGGGACGCTCGCCTCCTTCCAACTTGTTCTTTTTGTGAATGTATTTGTATTTGATTATGATTATGAGAAGGAAATAAATGCATTTTGAATCTTGAATCTTTTGAAAGTATTTACACTAGTATTTACACACTAATATCACAAACTCTTTTTTTCAACAAGATGATATGTCTAAAAAAAAAAACATTAACCATAAACTACCAAAGAGTAGTTTGATTTTCAAGTTCAGTTTTGTATATATTATAAAAAAAATAATACTAGAGAATATTGTAAACTAAAAAGACTCGTACACATGTAGAAGTATTCAGTGATGTCTTGGTTTGTCTTGGTCTTCCTCTTTCCGCCTTTCTTCTCATTTTTTGTCTTCTTGATGATTGGGCCTGGACTTTAATCCTCATCCTCATCCTCATCCCCATCTAGTTTCCTTTTCCTGAAAAGACAAGCCAAGTTCATTTGTTTTTAGTCATCGTTCTCTTAATGAATCATTGTATATATTATAAAAATAATAATAATAATAGAGAGTATTGTAAACAGAAAAGACTGGTACACATGTAGAAGTATTCAGTGATTATAATACCAGCGTATAAATCATATTTAACATTGGATTACTTCTATGGTATAATGTCATCGCCTGGTATATAATTTGTTGTAGCTTATTCCATTGTGGAAAGTTAAAAGGCAGCGCATAGGTCTGAATTATATATACGACTAACCTGAGGTAGAGTCCCATATCAAGAAAATATTGGTTACTTTGCTTCGCGGTTTGTCTTGGCCTTCCTCTTTCCGCCTTTCTTCTCATTTTTTGTCTTCTTGATGATTGGGCCGGGATTTTCATCCTCATCCTCATCCTCATCGTCATCTAGTTTCCTTTTCCTGAAAAGACAAGCCAAGTTCATTTGTTTTTAGTCATTGTTCTCTTTATGAATCATTGTATATATTATAAAAATAATAATAATAATAGAGAGTATTGTAAACAGAAAAGACTGGTACACATGTAGAGGTATTCAGTGATTATAATACCAGCGTAGAAATCATATTTAACATTGGATTACTTCTATGGTATAATGTAAAGTCATCGCCTGGTATATAATTTGTTTTAGCTTATTCCATTTTGGAATGGTAAAACGCAGCGCATAGGTCTGAATAATATAATTGTATGACTAATCTGAGGTAGAGTTCCCGTATCGAGAAAATAATTGTCTACTTGGCTTCGCGGTTTGTCTTGGCCTTCCTCTTTCCGCCTTTCTTCTCATTTTTTGTCTTCTTGATGATTGGGCCGGGATTTTCATCCTCATCCTCATCCTCATCGTCATCTAGTTTCCTTTTCCTGAAAAGACAAGACAAGTTCATTTGTTTTTAGTCATTGTTCTCTTTATGAATCATTGTATATATTATAAAAATAATAATAATAATAGAGAGTATTGTAAACAGAAAAGACTGGTACACATGTAGAGGTATTCAGTGATTATAATACCAGCGTAGAAATCATATTTAACATTGGATTAATTCTATGGTATAATGTAAAGTCATCGCCTGGTATATAATTTGTTTTAGCTTATTCCATTTTGGAATGGTAAAACGCAGCGCATAGGTCTGAATAATATAATTGTATGACTAATCTGAGGTAGAGTTCCCGTATCGAGAAAATAATTGTCTACTTGGCTTCGCGGTTTGTCTTGGCCTTCCTCTTTCCGCCTTTCTTCTCATTTTTTGTCTTCTTGATGATTGGGCCGGGATTTTCATCCTCATCCTCATCCTCATCGTCATCTAGTTTCCTTTTCCTGAAAAGACAAGACAAGTTCATTTGTTTTTAGTCATTGTTCTCTTTATGAATCATTGTATATATTATAAAAATAATAATAATAATAGAGAGTATTGTAAACAGAAAAGACTGGTACACGTGTAGAGGTATTCAGTGATTATAATACCAGCGTAGAAATCATATTTAACATTGGATTACTTCTATGGTATAATGTAAAGTCATCGCCTGGAATATAATTTGTTTTAGCTTATTCCATTTTGGAATACGCAGCGCATAGGTCTGAATAATATAATTGTATGACTAATCTGAGGTAGAGTTCCCGTATCGAGAAAATAATTGTCTACTTGGCTTCGCGGTTTGTCTTGGCCTTCCTCTTTCCGCCTTTCTTCTCATTTTTTGTCTTCTTGATGATTGGGCCGGGATTTTCATCCTCATCCTCATCCTCATCGTCATCTAGTTTCCTTTTCCTGAAAAGACAAGACAAGTTCATTTGTTTTTAGTCATTGTTCTCTTTATGAATCATTGTATATATTATAAAAATAATAATAATAATAGAGAGTATTGTAAACAGAAAAGACTGGTACACATGTAGAGGTATTCAGTGATTATAATACCAGCGTAGAAATCATATTTAACATTGGATTACTTCTATGGTATAATGTAAAGTCATCGCCTGGTATATAATTTGTTTTAGCTTATTCCATTTTGGAATGGTAAAACGCAGCGCATAGGTCTGAATAATATAATTGTATGACTAATCTGAGGTAGAGTTCCCGTATCGAGAAAATAATTGTCTACTTGGCTTCGCGGTTTGTCTTGGCCTTCCTCTTTCCGCCTTTCTTCTCATTTTTTGTCTTCTTGATGATTGGGCCGGGATTTTCATCCTCATCCTCATCCTCATCGTCATCTAGTTTCCTTTTCCTGAAAAGACAAGACAAGTTCATTTGTTTTTAGTCATTGTTCTCTTTATGAATCATTGTATATATTATAAAAATAATAATAATAATAGAGAGTATTGTAAACAGAAAAGACTGGTACACATGTAGAGGTATTCAGTGATTATAATACCAGCGTAGAAATCATATTTAACATTGGATTACTTCTATGGTATAATGTAAAGTCATCGCCTGGTATATAATTTGTTTTAGCTTATTCCATTTTGGAATGGTAAAACGCAGCGCATAGGTCTGAATAATATAATTGTATGACTAATCTGAGGTAGAGTTCCCGTATCGAGAAAATAATTGTCTACTTGGCTACGCGGTTTGTCTTGGCCTCCATCTTCTCGCCTTTCTTCTAATTTTTTGTCTTTTTTGATGAATGGGCCTGGATTTTCATCATCCTCATCCTCATCCTCATCCTCATCTATTTTCCTTTTCTTGCAAAGACAAGCCAAGTTCATTTTTTAAAATCATTGTTCTCTTTATGAATCATTGTAACATGAGTCTGAGGGGGCGTGGTGTGACCACAAGGGCAATTCCACAATATACATGTATTAATTGGAATGACACATTTATACTTCTTTGTACACATGTATAACTTTATGTGGCAATGATATGTCAAGTTTTGACCGATTATTTCAATTATTTTTTCTTTTGACTACACAGTGCCATCAGGGAATTTGGAATTGTATTTTCCTACTACGACAGTGTTTGTTTAAAGAGTTTTCAGAACTTCGTTCACTACATTACATTTGGGGACTATTTGTTTTTTTAAAGAGGGTTTTTCCGCCATATTCATATCCCCATTTTGTTTGGTACTGTCTGGCGTTGGGTCGTACGTTACAGTCATTTCATACAAAGTCCACTATTACCGTTTTACTCGGATGACTAGCCATATCATCACATTTAGGCACATTTTACTTGCTACATAATGAGTGCATGCCCCATGTAAGCATCACTTCTTGCAAAATTAATGATCTGTAACCCAAACCACCTGATTTATAATAAAATATTTTTGAAAAAGTAGAAACATTTGAAATATCGCCATAATACAAATTCCGCGGGTACATGTCCCCTACATCGGGATAGCTGTACCTGCACTATAGGGACTACGGAGCGAGTGTTACTTATAAAATTACTAATAATCGTGATGATATAACTCACCTCATACGTGCCTCAACCTCGTCTAATAGATTTAATGACTCTGTTCGCAAATATAGATTTAGAGAGGGATAAGAAGAAAATCTCAATCATACAAAAGTTTCGAAAAGGCGTCCCCGTTTCCATTATACCAGACTCTCAATGAGAATAGAAATATATAACGTCGTTTGGGTATAATAAATCATATGATAAATAAATATGCGTTTCGCATACCAGGTAAGGCGGATACTTTATTTTGCCAGATAATTTGGTCGTAGCACCAAATTCTTTTTGTTAAGTTGGTAAAATATAAATATTCTGAATTAATGCAACAATAAGTCAGGACAAATATTTTCCCCAATCATCTGATTATCGCACAGAGAGGTGTTTTGCTGCTAAAGCAAGCATTGTCTGCAAATTGGCACATACATTCCCCACGTGTTGTAGCAATGTGGGAAAGAAAAAAATATCGGTCAAACAGATTCTGTTTATGGGTGTTTTCATTTATTTATAGATACATTCCATATTGAGATAAACGGTGCATATCTTTGAGCTTTGTTTATATCTGTTTCTGTTGCAACACGTGGTGCTAGTAGTTGTGCCTAGACAATAAGCAAAATACGTTACTTAAAGGGACAATCCGGTCCACAAACTACTAGGTTTTGATAGAAGCAGCAGCAGATAAACAGATCAAAAAGTTTGAGGAAAATCGGACAATAAGAAAGTAATGTATTTCTATTGAAATTAAAACCTAGGGAAAATAATAAAAATCACTAGACAAATGGACAACTAGGTCATGAGTTTGTTGCGTCATTCCCTCACAACTCTCCAATCATTGTGTTTATATTGATCATACAATTCTCAATCTTTGTCCCAGAATATGATTTCCACATTACCTGAATCAAGTTATGTCTATAGTAATACATTTTTTATACTATACACACTTTCACAAAATACTTCATGAATTTATCAATATCGAATTTGTTTGCAAAATAGTACATAATATTCAATACCACTTATTTTTCCATGCATATTGTATAACAAAAGTATTTTTATAATTTTTTACAGAAAATTATTTACTCTGTATTAGTGTATACATGCAAAAACATATCACTTTAAACATAACTTGGTTTTTAGGAAATATTTTTGTTTGTTTGTTTGTTTGTTTGTTTGTTGTTGTTGTTTTTTTTTTTTTTGGGGGGGGGGGCTGTTTTTTAATTGGTGTAAAAATTAAATTGCAGAGTTGTGAGGGAATGAGGTCACTAACTCACGACCGAGTTGCCAAACCGTCTAGTGATTTACGAAGTTTTCCATGGTTTTTCACGTTCATAAGAAATGCATAAGTTTCTTATCAACTTTTTGTTGTTGATCTGTTTTTCTTATATTTTTGGTTCTATTCTTTGACCGGTATGAACATGATGAAAAGTAAGGTACCTGATTTTTCAAGCGCATCTTTGAGATTACACCAAAGTCCACCTGTCCTATTCTTCCAGGCCATAAGGATTCCCATTATGGCACCTTTGTAATTTTGGTTGTGTTCCTTCAAACTTCTTTGCGCGCATTGGTATTTGTAACCTAAGATGCGGCAGAAGGTGACGTAGTTGTCCGCCGGAAAATCTTTTGAGATGAATTCAAGTTCTTCCTGCTCGACTTTCCACTCTGCCATGTTTTCTCTGGAGATGAAGTAAGAGGTAAAGGCAGAATTATTTGAGCGCTTATAAGTGCAAAGCTAGTGGAAAGAAACGAGTAGAAGAGAATCTATATTGAGTGGTGTTCTGAAAACTATTTTACATTGTACTTTATATTGTCACAAATGGAAACTATATGGCTGGTCATTGATTACTGACAATCCATAGGTGGCTGCGAATGATACACATTAGGATATCTGCATATAAGAAAGTTTTGAATGTTTGAAAAGTGAAATCACTAAATTTAATGCGAATCTCAAACGGGCAGTTTGGTCAGGTGATTGTGACATATTCGCGGCCAGTTCTCTCGTTTGTCGTACTAAGCGGCTTTTCCCCTCGGGGCAGTACAGGTAGCATACTGCCATTGGTTCTCCAAAATGTGAGAGTTGTCTGCAGTTACCACAGTGAAATTACCGATTCGGCCAATCTCAAATTATCATATGTCATGTATGTAGTAATTGCAACGGTCAAAAATGCATTCTATTCTTATTGCTTGTCCGATTTCGTTCAAACTTTCACCAAACTGCTTCCCTGAATTGCTGTTTTTTTCCAGAGCAACTTGCCATAAGGTTAGATTTTCTTCCACTGTCCTCTAAAGCTTATCTTTTACTTTCCAAGCATACTAATCCGTAATTAATTTCCTAAATGTAATTCTGTTTTGAAGGCCTATTGTCATCAAAGCATCAAAGCACCCCCCCCCCCCCCCCGACACGCACCCATTTTGTTTTTATTGTGAGTTTTAATGGGTAATGTGTTAAGATGTCTTTGAACGCCAGAAATTTAGAACCATCCCTGGCAAAGTTCCTCCCCCCACACACACACATGCTGTAAACATGATTTATTCCACGTTCATAACGCTAACTAGTCATCTGCCTATTAATCCTCTGCAGGTTAATTGGACAAGACCTGGTTTACCGGTGTTACAGGGCCAATCTCACCTGCATTTATTTAGGCTAATGAGCTTCCACTCCCTTTTTCATCAGATTGGTTGCATCGCTTAAAAACCGATTTTCAGAGAAGAGATATAAACCTATCCTATGTTTAATTTCGTTTTGATGTTAAGCAAACATGGAACGGGCCAGTTATCAATGGACACACCTATTTTATTCCAACTTCATGTGAAGGTCAACTACTAGTATATGAAAACGATAAAGATAACGATAAAGTCACTACGGATAGAAAATACAAGGTAAACAGTGATTTCATGCCAATAGCCCAGTTTCGGTGATGCGAGCGCGATGATATAATGCCTGGTAACAGTAACCAAGTTGGATAAGCTTTGACATACCGCCATATCGGATTCGTGCTTTTGGTATTGCTCCGCGCCGATTTCCGTTACCTCGTATTTTTATTTCATTCGTATTTTCACTTTTAGTCTACGACTCCCTTCCTCAACTTTTGATTTTGTTTTGATGTCTTCCTTTTTACTGTCTATTGACAAGTTTGGTGTAAAGAATTTACAAGATTTTCTTCGAGAAAGAGGAGATTCTACCGTAGGATACAAGGAGCGGCGACTTTTATCATTCTATCGTCCACGCCGTTTCGAGAGTGCCCGAATGGGAGGGAAAGTTCTTTTGAATAGACTTTTTTCTCGGGATTTATAGGGTTCATGACAAAAGAAATCAAAGATTTAAAAGTTTATTACCATATTCTCCAAACGCGTTTTGTGGTACTTCGCTTTCGTCAATATTGGCTTCATTTTCTGATACATGTACCACGCCATCGACCTCGGGCGCTGGTTTCGCTTCTGTGACTTTGCGGGGTGTGTTGCAGCAGGCAGTGGATGTGGGTGCTCGGGTACCGGGTAGGCCCTGCTCCCCCCGACAATTTTTTTTGAGCAGGTGTATGTAGATTGTTTAATATTATCCACACCAAATTCTTTTCTTCCGCATGCTTTCAACCAAATTTTGCATTTGTTCATCATTGTCTTCTGTTTGGGAAGGGGGATGAAAAAACCCCTTGCATGTATGTGGACATGGACGTTGCCGTTGGTCATAGCGGGTGTCGCTGTTACACGTCCCGTACCAGCAGTGCTTTCCCCATTTTCCGACCTTTTTTTAAACCGTTAGTATGCTCGAAATATTTAATAGTATGCTGAATATGATATCCAAACTTTTATTTTGAAATTCCCTCCTTCTCATCCGTCAATAATCTGTTCAAACAATAAAGCAACAAGCAGTTCAATAGCGAACAAAGGGCAGTACAATATACATGATATAGCAGCTTCGCACCGCCGCACAGTGGGCCAGGTGTGAGCAAAAGTGCGCCAAAACAGGGATTTGGTCAGTGAAACAGAATTAATTTTTTCACGTTCTAGGCAAAGATAACAACGTGTAAAACACCTCTGAGCAGTATTTCTTCTTGAAATTAATTATAAGTTGGTCATTTTTATTCAAAAAGACCAGAAACTTTGATTATTTGTTATGCATTGTGTAAAATGCAATACTGCGTTTTATTAAAGGTTTTTGACAAACGGGTTGTTTAATGCACTTTCATTTGCAAATGCTTATTCTAGAATAGTTATTTTAAATAATGATAGAGTTTACAGGCGATCTCTTATTCCTCTCGAAAGTAATTTTGGATGAAACACAGAATATCTTGGGGGAAAATAGCGTATTTTTTTCATGCGCAAAGATGGTCAACATTTCCGTCGATTTCCGCCCTGAAAATATCATGATCGTCTTTCATGCTTTACATTGGCACCAAATTTGCCTGCTACTTATTGCAACTTTTTGGGTAAGAACCCATTTTCCACCCGCATATTCGCCTCTTTTTTCGCCTACTAGTAAATCTTCCATGCGATAGAAGTGCGCACGGTGCTCATGGAAATGCGCAGGCAAAGCACAGACAGCAAAGAAAAGTTCAACATGCTTTTTGAAATGAGTACCGAAAGAAGCTTTAATAGTCTTTTGGCCCTTTCTTAGATGATGGGACATGTCAGAAAACAACTAATATCTAAACATATGGATTGCATTTTAACCTTTAGTCCAATCTTCAGTGGTAGAACACTCTTTTGTCAAGAAAAGATTCTTAAGTTTCCTCAATGAAGTTCGGAAACAAAAAAGTGGAGGCAAACATAACAGAAAACGAAAACTGAGATATAGAAAAAGAAAAGATAGAGAGAGATGGAGAAGGAGAGAGGGAAAAAACAAGAAAGAAAGAAAGAAACAGAGAGAGAGGGAGAGAGAGAGAGCATGATAAGAGAAGGGGGGGGGGGACTGGGCGTCATGTTCATCACAATCTGTGAATAGGATTGAAATGTTAAAATGACTACCACTACTGCCTAAATTGATCTGGTTTCTTTTTTAAAACATCGCAGTTATATTTTGATGCCAAAGATCTTCAATGGTGTTCAGTATTCTAAGGGATGCTCAACTTTTTGCACTTTTTATATCCCGAGGAATTTGTTCTATTTTGTTATATTCGTTTAAGGTAAGATTTATCCTGTTATTATTAACGATGTACATGTAGTTCACGTTTGTGCGATTGATATATAAAAAGAATAGGCTTCTATTATGATGTAGGGTAAGATGGAGATCTGATATAAGTTTCCAATGTCCGTAAATGTTCCTATTTTGTATAAATAAACAATTGCTTGTTTCCAAGCCAGAATTCTTTTAACGACCCGGACTTGTCAAACGATGTGAAGTTTCTCTTCTTTGAAAAATGCACTTGGCTGTAGAGAATTTTTTCTTTCCTTCAATAAATGAAGTCCAAAAGGCAAGATTTAGCTCGCCTTTTGAGTACATTATTTATCTATCTACACGTATCCCATCCATCTATATCTATCTGTTTATCTATTTATCTGTATTCCTCTACTTGTCTTTATAAAAAAAAACATATTTTTATATAAGCATGTTTCTTATTTTTGATTAGTTTTTAGTTTCTTTTTAAGTAGTGTATAGACCTACATGTACATTTTCCCTCCACTATTAAAGGCTTTGGAACTGTTTAGTTAGGACATATAGACCCATTGTTGAGAGGGCGCGAATAATATAATGACTTTCATGTAGTTTAAAATTCATACCGGTTTTTTTTTAATTTATATAATTTTGAAACCTTTGGAGGAAGTATGATTTGTATCAAAATTTCTCCAACACCAAATCCCAGCTCTCAGAATGTTTTCTAGCAATCCGGAGGTCTCGGGTTCAAGTCCCGCTGAAATCCCGTTTTCTTTGCTCATTTTTCACTTCATTATATATTTCTGGTCAGTTTCCCCTACTCAAATTTATTAAATATACAAAAAGCTGCATCACCTAACCGTGATCCCACGCATTTATCCCCAAGTTGATTACGATCCTTCGGGTTTATGTCTGGTTTCTATAGCTTCTGACCACACGAGCATTGAAAACTATGGGGTTTCTGGGCGAACACGTACTGGGGTATTCCATAGCTCAGTCGGTAGAGCGCCGGTCTAGCAATCCGGAGGTCTCGGGTTCAAGTCCCGCTGGAATCCCGTTTTCTTTGCTCATTTTTCACTTCATTATATATTTCTGGTCAGTTTCCCCTACTCAAATTTATTAAATATACAAAAAGCTGCATCACCTAACCGTGATCCCACGCATTTATCCCCAAGTTGATTACGATCCTCCGGGTTTATGTCTGGTTTCTATAGCTTCTGACTACACGAGCATTGAAAACTATGGTGTTTCTGGGACGAACACGTACTGGGGTATTCCATAGCTCAGTCGGTAGAGCGCCGGTCTAGCAATCCGGAGGTCTCGGGTTCAAGTCCCGCTGGAATCCCGTTTTCTTTGCTCATTTTTCACTTCATATAAAAATTTAATGTACACTTATCTACTCTCAGTTGTTGGATCAGGCATTCATCTCTCCGAGACAAGCCTTTTCTGTATGCCTGCTCGGTAACCTTGTCCTGCAGAGCATATAGAAATCTTCCCTTTTCTGAACTATTCCATTCATTTTGCAAAATATTTTTATAATAAACCAACCGAGAGCATGCAAGTTCGCTTGTAGTGTTAGATAAAACAATGTCTAAATGGTTTTTCAGAGCGCCTTTCTTGGCAGCCCTATCAACTATTTCATTGCCGTTAATATCACAGTGAGATAGAATCCATTAAAAAAAGACAAGAATATCCTTCGACCAAAAATTATGAATTTTGTGCAAGATTTCATTGACAATAGCGCATCTAATAAAGGATGAGTCGATCATTTGAAGGGCTGACAATGAGTCGCTAAAAATGACCACTGAACAGGACTTTACCAAACTGTCTAACCACTCCAGAGCCATTAGAATGGCTATGAGTTCCGCTCTCATGATACATACATGTGACAATCTAAAAGAGTTAATCACCTGGTATTGGGGAACATAAAACGCAGCTCCTGTTCTGAGATCTTCAAGTTTAGACCCATCTGTATATACATGCAAATATCCTTTCTCTTTCGCAAAGTTATCCAGGCTGCAGAGGGCGCTCTTTCATTTTTTAAAAACTTACTTTAATAACTCTTTTTTTCAGTAAGCTGAATATTATTATTTTATTAGTTTATGCATTATCAAAGTTTACTTTCAAATAATGATATCATACATTGCAATACATTGCAAATTCTCATTATTACAAATATTTTCCAGAAGGGCGCCCCCCCCCCTTAAGTCACTCTTACGTGCCATATACCTGAGCTTTTTGATATACAAGCATAGAGATCGCATTATTAGGAGATCGCATGATTAGGAAAATCATCGTAATACGAGAAATATCTTATTTCCCATTGAATTTTGGCAGCCAATCAGAAATCGGTATTTTAATGACGTCTTACCCATAGAAGACCCATAGAACCATCATCTAAGTTAAAATTTTAAGTAAAACTCAGTGAATATGAATTTTCCGGTCACCGTTGTTTGTCTAACCCTCCGATTATCTAATTTAAAGGCCTGTGCCTACATTAAGAAACTGGCCTATTAGTCCTTCAACAATTATTTTGTCGGATACTGTAATTGTCGTTACCAAATCATTGATTAATTTACATGTGGGTATGAATCAACTTACCTTTCACCATGATCCCTCACGTTAGATGGAATTGTGTAACCTGCTCAGGTAGGACAATGAAAGGTAATAGTTCATATTAAATTGCATTCTACTTATTTCCTCAGAAAATGGGGGGGGGGGGGGAGGACAAAGAAGTAAGCACGATAATGATATTAATACACAGATTGATATCATGCAATTCCATGGATTATGTCAAAACAAAAATAAAAGAAGGCTGATTAGGTATTAGTTTTTGACTATGCATTAAGAAAAAAATGCCCGATTTTATCATTATCAACCTCAATTTTTTGACAAAAACCATGGACCTTGAAGTGCATTAATATTAATTTAGTCACTTTTCATCGTCTTGTAAAAACCAACAGTCCAAGCGACCAACAAATAGGTCGCTTAAACTTTGTACATGTTGGTTTTATGAGCTGTCAGTCTCATGCAAGGACTGTAGGCATACTATCAGCTATACAGTTATTAATTGTAAGGCGAGAAAATGATTCATCATGGAACAATTGATGCAAAGCCAAACCGACATGAAAGCTACATAAAACAAATATAACTCGATTGACTGATTATAATAGTAGAAAATGTGTTTATAGAGGTACGTTGTATATCACACACAATTCAATTCACAATGATTGACGCCTTGTTTGATTTCAGGACGGTTCTCGGGCGAAATAGTGTCCGGTCTAAAGTGGGGACGGGAAGCCGAACACGGCAGTGCGTCGCCGCGTCCACTTTTTCGTAACTTGATTGAAAAATAAGACGGGAAGAGCGCGAGGACCGTCACAACTCTCCCCCGTCCTGTTACTCTCCCGTCCCGTTTCATGACTGAGCTCCCTATTGATTGGCCGTACACCGCCTGCATTTGGGTAGCACAACCCAACGTGCCGTTGGGATCCCGGTGTTTCATGTAAGGTTTTGAGCCATGGACAAAAATCAACATCGGATATAAACTTAAAGATAACATTTAACAAATTCATAGTGACGAAGCTTTTCGACCTGCACTCATCGGGTCACAACGCAGGAATGAGAGAATACAAGAAAATACAAAAGTCAAGGAAGGGTGTGTATAGCGACCCGGGTATGATCCGGGCACGCTAGAATAATCGAAGCGCTTGTACAAACTCCTTTTGTCGGCACAATAGCGGATCTCTCGACTGAATGAACAACGCTTCTAAGAAGCGAAGATGTTGAAAGCTGCGTGCTCGGGCAACAATAGTGAACTGAGCCGGGTTATACGCCTTGGAACAAGCCGGACTATTTAGCAAGTGCTGACCAATAGCAGAGTCGCTGTGACTGCGGCATTGAACATTAGCGACGCTAGCAGCGGTTTTGCAGTTACGCTTCGGCTGTGCTCGGTTACCTACGGAAGCTTATAAGTGCCAACCAGATGACGAGATAAGAAGACGAGAAGACAAGTTAAAATGATGAGTAGACGAGTTATTGGAACTCGGCAAGTCGACTTATTATGGACAAGAAGACAAAAAGACGAGCTGTTGGAACTCGGCAAGTCGACTGGTATAAGATGAGAAGACAAGATGACGAGTTATTGAAACTCGGCAAGTCGACCTGTTTGGGGCATGAAAACAAGATGACTAGTTGTTTGAACTCGGCAAGTCGACTTGTTTAGGATAAGAAGACGAGATGATGAGTTAATGCAACTTGGCAAGTCGACTTGTTTGGGACAAGAAGACGAGATGACGACTTGCCAAGTTGCATTAGCTTGTCATCTCGTCTTCTTGTCCTAAACAAGTCAACTTGCCTAGTTCAAACAACTCTTCATCTCGTCTTCTTGTCCAAAATAAGTCGACTTGCCGAGTTCCAACAACTTGTCTTCTCGACTTCTTGTCCAGAATAAGTCGACTTGCCGAGTTCCAAGAACTCGTCTTTTCGTCATTTATCTTGTCTTCTCGTCTTCTTATCTCGTCTTCTCGTCATTTAACCTATTTTCTCGTCTTCTTATCTCGTCATCTGGTTGGCACTTATAAGCTTCCGTAGCTACCAGCTGATGTCTGTCGTACCACGGAGGGTACGTGCTGTTTAATGCGGTCCGCTAGACATTGAGATGTACGGCCAACGTAGACGGCTTCACACCGACAATGATACTGATAAACGACATTGCTCATTTGGGGGGAAGGCAGTACATCCTTGCGAACTGCGGGTAGCATTCTATTAGTAGAGAACACGACACGCGTAGCCACGGCAAAGTAACAGCGCGACACTGTATGCTTAATATCGCGCGCATACTTATCAGACACTTTACCTCGCCAAGGTAATTTGAGGTAGACCGGGCATTTATTGGGCCCATACACAGGGCGAGTCCGCGAATCAATGGTACGCTGCACAACGCGATCAATGACAAGCTCCGGATAGCCATTGTCTCGTAGGATTTGCTTGATGCTGCGAAGCTCAGGGTTGAGCTTACACGGAGAACAAATTTGCAGGCGCGACACATTAAGCTATTAATCAAACCAGTTTTATACGATGTAGCACTGTACGAATCCCATCGCGTGTACTGGCCCGTAAACGTAGGTTTACGATATACGGACGTGAGAAGTTTGCCGTCACTCTTCTCAACCAATAGTCCGGCTTGTTCCAAGGCGTATAACCCGGCTCAGTTCACTATTGTTGCCCGAGCACGCAGCTTTCAACATCTTCGCTTCTTAGAAGCGTTGTTCATTCAGTCGAGAGATCCGCTATTGTGCCGACAAAAGGAGTTTGTACAAGCGCTTCGATTATTCTAGCGTGCCCGGATCATACCCGGGTCGCTATACACACCCTTCCTTGACTTTTGTATTTTCTTGTATTCTCTCATTCCTGCGTTGTGACCCGATGAGTGCAGGTCGAAAAGCTTCGTCACTATGAATTTGTTAAATGTTATCTTTAAGTTTTGTAGTACCAATCGTCTGTTTGGATATAAATTCATGTTAAAATTCCAAAATTTAATTACTTATTTTTCATTTAATTTCATTATATTTCAACACTTCAACTCTTGCTTCAGCCAATGGCTGTTCTTCTGCAAGACCGTGCATGCATAAAAAGACATACAAAGTATAACACATGAGGAATATCACAAAGAACATAACAAAAGAAATACATGCAAATCCTCATATACATATAAATAAACAGTAAGAGTAAAACAAATCAACATAAAATAATATAACATAAGGTTACCAAAATAAGTTAAAATAGGAGTACTGATTAAGGTAAGATTCAATAATATTAAAACATGAGATTGCACAGGATGTGTCTTATTGAGAGTTATAAGAGACAGGAGAGAAAAAGAGAGAGCGAAAAAAGGAGAAGGGGATTAAGAAAGAAAAGAGAGATAGAGAAAAAAAAATGAAGAAAGAATCAAAGAGGTAAGATAGGCAGATATAGGGGTGAGAAAGAGAAGAGAGAGAGAGAGAGAGGAAGAAGAAAAGTGGAAAAACAAAGTAAGAAAGAGAGAGTGAGAGAGGAAGAGAGAGAGAGAAGTTATCGCTCCTACCTCAATTTACATTGCAGTTTGAAAGTGTAGAACATCATTTGGTAATTCGTTCCATTGTTTCGCTCCTCTGTATTGTAAACTTCTCTTTTTGAAAGCTTGGTTTTAACCGGTGGCAATTCAAGTTTAAAATATGAATGTCTGAAGTAATAGTTACTATGACTGAATATGAATTGACTACAGGTACTCTCTGGCAACAGACCATGTGCAACTTTGTACATTACATGTGGGGTGCGTTCATTTCGCCTTTGTAAAGAGATTTTACATTCAAATTCGCATCCAGTCCACATGTAAAACACAACGGAGTGCCCTATTTTGCAGTTTTTTGAAGCCGGTCATTATATACCTTTTCCGAGGTTTCCCAAAATAACATCACAGTCGTCAAACCTGCTTTGAATGATGATCTGGTGAACAATTAATGTTGTCTGTTGCGATATAAAAGGACGTATTCTTTTCAATAAAAACGAGCTTTTCACTACATCTTGCTTAAGCCTATCTGCCTGTTTGCTCCAGTCAATTCATCTATTAACATGATTAATACTCCAATGTATTTCATGTTTGTTAGGGTATCAAATTCAGAGAATGATTAAGAAGAAGTTCCGCGGAAGGAGGGGGGGGGGGGGGGGGGGGATAGTTCGGTAATGTGTTCCAAATTAAGTTAACATTCTTTTACGGTTCCTTTTCGGCTAAAAAGAAGTCTATGATGATGTAGGCCTAAGTAGGATGTAAAATACCAAGCAAAATATAAAAGCGCCGTTAATGGTATAAACAATAGGGATAGACGGGTTTCCCTGTTTAGGGTATAAAAATCTGCCCCTACTTCAATTTGCTTTTTTATTTAGCAAGTGATTTACGCGGAAAATGTATAGGTCTCAATGAGACCCCCCCCCCCCCCCCCCGGGTGCGGTCGTCGCGATCGATTTGGATTGATTCAGGTGCCCATAAACTTTTCTGCTTCTTATTTGTGAAAATTCGGCTCCAGGGAGTCCGATTTATGTAAGCATGCCACTTTCAACAGTTTTTTTTTGCTTTTTTTTTGCTTGTTTGTTTGTTTGCTTGTTTTTTTTTGGTTTTTTTGTTGTTTTGTTTTGTTTTTTTGTTTTTTGTTTTTTGTTTTTTTTTTGGGGGGGGGACTGTTTCTTAGTTGAACTTAATTCTTTCTGTGCTACAATTTCTTTTATGTGGGGGTTAATGTTCGATGAGACAGGGTGAAGGGGAAGAACATGTAACTGTTAAATGTAAAACAAAATACATTTTTTTTTTAAAAGAGGGATTTCTGCCACTTCATATTTTAGGACTCTTTATTTCAATTTCATTTATTTTTACTTTTTACTTATATTATGGAAGCATATACTAGGGTAAACTTCGTTTTGCGACAGCCTCCCGAAATGAAAACAATATGTAGGGTTAGGGTTGGGGTTAGGGTTTACAGTTCAGGTTTAGGGTTTCAGGTTTACGTAACTGCACACATGGATGGCTGTCGCATAAGTTATTCATATTATTAACTAAAATTTACATGAATGGGGAAAATGGCTTTCATACCGTTTGAGAAATGTTATTGAATATCGCCTCAGATATATTATTCATTCCCTTATGCCAGACTAAACCGATCTGTAGACATCATTCGGGGGAGGGGAAGTGTAGGAGATCACGTCACTTAAGCCCCTTTCACAATTGGCGCCTCACTCGTGCGATAAAAAAAAAATCGAAAATATTTTTTCCATCCTGTTGTAGAAGTGTTGTCGTTGAGTCGCAAGAAATATATAAAATCGTACGAGAGGTGAACGACCACTGCACCAGGATACAACAGTCGTGAGACCTAATCGTGCGATTTTTTCATGTTTCCGGGTGCTAGAGTCGTACAACGGCTACAACGGTTGAACGATGATGCGACCAAGTCGCACGACATATGCGTTTTGTCGCACCATATGTCGCGCGACCTAGCGACCCGTTGTACGACTACTACAACCGATCGTACAAGGTTACGACCCGTTGTGCGACACATCGCACCACCTGTCGCGCGAGGTGTCGGCCTATAAATACGACCCGCGATGCGACTTGCTTCATTACAACCGCTGATGCCTGACGAGACGCTGCTACAGTGAACAAGATCTAGATACAAGCATCCAGATACAACCAAATACAAGCATCGCCATGGCCCCAAAGAAATCAAGGAGAAAGAGGACAAATCAGCATGATGAGGAGGAAGGGCCCCAGCCTATGCTCGTGGCCAAGGTGAAAGCTGCTGCTTCTGCCATAGCTGCTGATGAGCGTGATGATTGTTGTGAAGCCCAGCCCGAGGATGATGAAATACTGCAGGAAGGGGGCCAAGATCCACCAGCCGCCGCCAGTGATGAGAGCAGCGTGATAGATGGCCATGCTACCTGCGGTATCACCAAAGCCATGGAGCAGGAGCTGGCCGAGTTTTTCGCTGACAATGAGTTCATCTACGACAAGAGCAAGGTGGACTTCAAAAACTCAAAGAAGAAGGAGCGCAAGTACATGGAGATTGCAGAAAAGCTGGGAGGCACCGGTGAGTAGTAGATGAAAAAAAAATGCACATTCCGATTTATTGTTCATGGAACGTTTCTGGTGGCATCCTCATGTAGTTCAGGAAGTCACCCTGTCATTCTCTCTGCAACTCCATCATCAAAGTATCATACTGTCCAAACAGCACACGTCTCTCAACCCAGGGCTTGACCCATCACACTCTTCTTTGCCTTGCATGTCTTTGACGTCTACGGATGAGTAAGGTCAGCAACATTACATGTCTGTCTTCAACGTTTTGGATTTGCCTTCTCAGATTCAGCAAAGGCAAGAGCCTCCCAGGAGCTATTGGTCGAGCAGCAGCCATGTTTACCTCATGGATGGTCCAGATGTTGCCTCATGGATGGTCCAGACTTTTGGGATGAAAGTTCAGGAATTCTCGAGCTTATATTGGGGATGAAAAAATCGTACAACGTTGCAAAGGGGGCAAGACAGGTCTTCCAACAGTCTTAGGGTGGTACAACGGACTCGTACGACAGGACGAATCATCGTACGACATGAAAATACTCGTGCAACACTCGTTCGGGGTCTTACGAGTGCGTGCAAAGTCGCACAACACTCGTACTGCCTGTCGTGCAATTATTTTTTATCGCGGCAGTCGCTCAAAATATCGGAGCAGCACGGTTTTTTCCGACCGAGATGCGACCATTTTGTCGCATCTGGATCGTACAATAAATGGTACAACGGCTACAACGAGTCTTACAACGGTAAAAATTTCGAGTCGCAAGCCGTTGTAGTCGGTTTGGCAACAATTGTGAAAGGGGCTTTAGGAATATCGGTTGCCACGGTGCACAGTGGGCCAGAATCGCTCCAAGTTGCGCCAGAATTCATATTCATTGAGTTTTACTTAAAATTTAAACTTATATGATGGGTCTACGTGGGTATTCAGACCCGTAGAATCTAATGAAAATATTGCCAAATACCTATGACGTCATTAAAATACCGATTTCTGATTGGCTGCCAAGTTCCAATGGAAAATAACCCATTTCTCGCATAACACTGATTTTCATACTTTTATATAAAAAAGTAAAAACGGTGTTAACTTAAAGCTCAGGCATATGGTCCTGAAAAGTTACTTAAACGGGGGGGGGGGGGGGGGGGGGTTGGGACAAATATCTGTTTTTCGCCATACCTCCAAAATTCGCTTAGGGGGGGGGGGTATGGTTATTTTCAGTTTCCCTCTATTCATTCTCTGACAAGCAAAAACAAACAAACAAAGTTTTCGTCTTAAAAGGGGGAGGGCACAATAAAAAAGGGTGGGGCACAATGCATATTTTTCCTCCGAAGAAAGGGGGCACGGGCCGGATTTGCCCTCCCCCTAAAATCG
The DNA here is from genome assembly GCA_025617745.1 of Heliocidaris erythrogramma. NCBI lineage: Eukaryota > Metazoa > Echinodermata > Echinoidea > Camarodonta > Echinometridae > Heliocidaris > Heliocidaris erythrogramma. The sequence goes on from CM046864.1 coordinate 28,011,735, forward strand.
CCACTGCTGGAAAATATTTGTAATATTGAGAAATTCGCAATGTATTGTAATGTATGCTGTCATTACTTGAAATTAAAATTCATATACTGATAAAATTTTGATGGTTAGTTAACACAAAAAGAATTATTAAATGAAGTTTTAAAATAATGAAATATCGCCTGTATATATCAATTTCCATGTAGCCTTAATAATTTTGCGAAAGAGAAACGTACCTGTATTACTAAGAAGTAATTCTGTAGGTACTATCGAGGTATCAAAATCATAAGACTAACTGATAAAGTCCATGTATACTTGAAGTCCTTTTGCCCTATTGTTTATACTGTCAGTGTGAATTATTTCGAAAAGCCTTCGCCTTGAAATATTCACTGAAGCCATTGTGAATTACTCAGAATGATAGGTCTTTAAACAAAAAGATAGAGAACATTTTGAGAGCTTGGTTTTGGTGTTGGAAAATTATGATACAAATCATAATTTCTCAAAGCCCTATAATTTATTACCTCGTTTACTTCTTATGGGACAAATATCTGTTTTTCGCCATACCTCCAAAATTCGCTTAGGGGGGGGGGGGGGGTATGGTTATTTTCAGTTTCCCTCTATTCATTCTCTGACAAGCAAAAACAAACAAACAAAGTTTTCGTCTTAAAAGGGGGAGGGCACAATAAAAAAGGGTGGGGCACAATGCATATTTTTCCTCCGAAGAAAGGGGGCACGGGCCGGATTTGCCCCTCCCCCTAAAATCGCCACTGCTGGAAAATATTTGTAATATTGAGAAATTCGCAATGTATTGTAATGTATGCTGTCATTACTTGAAATTAAAATTCATATACTGATAAAATTTTGATGGTTAGTTAACAGAAAAAGAATTATTAAATGAAGTTTTAAAATAATGAAATATCGCCTGTATATATCAATTTCCATGTAGCCTTAATAATTTTGCGAAAGAGAAACGTACCTGTATTACTAAGAAGTAATTCTGTAGGTACTATCGAGGTATCAAAATCATAAGACTAACTGATAAAGTCCATGTATACTTGAAGTCCTTTTGCCCTATTGTTTATACTGTCAGTGTGAATTATTTCGAAAAGCCTTCGCCTTGAAATATTCACTGAAGCCATTGTGAATTACTCAGAATGATAGGTCTTTAAACAAAAAGATAGAGAACATTTTGAGAGCTTGGTTTTGGTGTTGGAAAATTATGATACAAATCATAATTTCTCAAAGCCCTATAATTTATTACCTCGTTTACTTCTTATCAGTGTTAATCATGTTTATGGGACTCCTTGCCGGGTAAAAAAGTCATGCGCGCCCCCACGCGGCGGCCGTATGATAACAGATAATCCTTCAGCGGCTGCGCGGTCCAAAATAAACATATTTTCGGGGTAATGTGTCAAGGAAAATCGGCTCTATCATAAAAAGGGGCAGAAGGTGGCAGCCAAATCTGGTATCAACTTTAATCTGAAACATCGGGAATATGGTGGTAATAAAATTGAATTGGAAATCCGTGGAAATCTAAACGTTTCCTATGGATTTATAAAAAACACAAATAATCAGCCTATTTTCTATGATAATGACCCTATTATACTCACGAAGATTGCGTTTCTTTCCATTTTTACCCCATTCACATAATGAAATGGACTCTCAGGAATACGTGAGAGCAATTATAGATCGATAACTTAAAAACTACATGTGGAAATTACTTATTTATTTATTAATTAATTTGTAACAATTTGCACTGAAACTCGCAATATGTTGAATTTTGCGGCTTGGCGTAGGAAATATACACCCTTAATGTACATACCGGATTTTTAATATTTTACTGAAATATTCTTCAAAGTATTGTCAAACAATAAAGACGGTAGTGGTCAAAGGTGTTATTTATTCTTACTTGATAGACTATATGGCTTCGCGTCAAAATATACGAGATCGATACGAATCAAGATTTTCTGATCAAAATTTATCATCTGCTAGCAATATGTATCGTCTGCTAGCAATACATGGGGGCTGCCATTTTTTTCATGTGTACAAGAAGATTTTCTTAATCCAAATGCCCAATTGCCTTTTTCAAAATTAAAAATCCATTTGAGATTAAAAATATAGAATAGATATGTCAATTTATTTTTAAACTGAAGATTTCCTTATATATTTCTGTTGAAAATCGATATTCGCTTAATAGAAATCTATTTTTTCGATACTGGACGTATGGGACGGAGCAAATTAATTCAAATTTTATGGATGCTTCTTCCCTGAGCATTTATAGCGGCAATCTATGCATTCACCTGCTTTCGGATAATGGGACTTGAAAAGTCAGAATGCATGCTGCATAATATTATGTTCTGCTCTGTTTGGCAAACCCAAGAAAATAGATTTTTGTTAAGCAAAACCAGACAATTTAAAAGTATCATTATAAAGATTTAATTTTTATAATACATGTAAACACCCACTTTATATTTTTCGTCACATGTGGGATTTTAGTTAATGAAGAAAATCAATTTAGGTCTTGCATTCAAAATATCTTCCTGACTGGAACATTTCTCAATGGTTCATGTACAACTCCAAATCAGCAAGAAAATGGCAGCCCCCATGTAAATGAGTAGGAGACGATACCGGGTGTTGGAATATCTTTATTTATACCCTTTTCTGATATCTTATTAGAAAATGATTTAGGCCAATAAGTAGGAATATACTACACCTTCCAATATAAGTAAATTTGTAATCAGGGGTTAATTCTCCTTTAACATTGGTATCAATTTACAAAGTTCTAGTAAACCAGTAAGTGAACATGAAATAGTAACATTAGTTGATAACATGAAAAATAATACAAGCGCAGGTATAGATAGTATCGATATAACAGTAGTAAAACGTGTTATCCATCTGATAAGTGAACCGTTAAGGTAAACGTAATTTGGTCAATAATTATAGACCAATTTCAGTGTTAACCATATTTTATAAAATATTAGAAAAATGTTTTTACAATAGACTCATAAATTTCATTAAAAGACATAATATTCTCATTAATAATCAATTTGGATTTAGACAGGGACATACCACAGCTACATCAATACTGGATCTAATCAATAGTATAAACCAAGCCATTAATAATAAAGAATACGCTCTTACCATATTTATTGACCTAAAAAAGGCATTTGATGTCATAAATCATTCAATTTTATTACAAAAAATGTATTATTATGGTATTAGGGGTAGACCTTTACAACTTTTATCAAGTTATCTAACTGATCGTAAACAATTAACATTAATTAATGGAGTTGAATCCAAAGTAAAAATAATTAGTTTTGGAATACCACAAGGATCTATTCTTGGTCCCTTTTTGTTTCTGAATTATATTAATGACTTGCCACACCCAACCCAAAATTTGCGTTATATATTATTTGAAAATGATACCAGTGTTTTTGTAAAGGTCCTGATCCTACAATTTTATTTGATTAAGTAAATACCCAATTAAATAGAATAAGTAACTGGATGAAATCCAACAAGTTAATTTTAAATATTGATAAAACTAATTATATTATGTTTGGTACTAAAACTACAATTCCTTCTAATTTAGATTTATACTACAGAAATAAAGAAATAAGTCGAGTGATTAATACTAAATTTCTAGGAGTAATTGTTGATGAAAAATTATCTTGGAACTATCATGTAAATTATATATGTAACACTTTAGCTAAAAATATTGGGATTTTGTATAGATTGCAATTCTTGCCACAATCTGTTTTGAAAATGTTGTACCATTCTCTTGTTTCTTCCCATATAAACTATTGTAATATTGTTCGGGGTTTCACCTCTAATAGAAATATTGAACGAAGTCATAAATTACAGAAACGTGGAATTCGCCTTAGCACACATTCCCCGTATCTTTCATCCAGTTTACCTTTATTTAAGAAAATGCAAATCCTACCTATCCACGAATTATTAACTCTAGATACCGCAGTTTTTATGAATAAACTATCTAACAACCCTCTCCCTTTGGTTTATAATGACTATTTCACTCTAAATTGTTTCATTCATAATTACTATACTAGGAATGCGCAAAATATCCATCTTCCTCTAAATCCCACATCGGTAACACAAAATTCAATCTTTTATAATGGCCCAATCCTTTGGAACAGCCTCCCAACTAAATTTAAGAATAGTATGACTGTAAAACAATTTAAAATATCTTATAAGCGACATCTTCTTGATTCACAATATTAAATGTACTAGATTATTGTATATGTTCCCTCTCTTTTCTTCTTTCCTTTCTTTAGTGTTATGAACTTCTGTACACTTGATTTTCTATCATTTCTTATAATTCTGTTTTTAGGTACTCTGTATGAAGGGGTCGTTTTTAACAAGCTTATATTTGTGCTTTCCATGATCCCGCCACTATTATTTATTATACTGAATTATATTGATTTTCTGTAATATGTTTTTATGGTGGAAATAAATGATTGATTGATTGATTGATATATATGTGTGTATTATACATATTTATATAATAATTTAAGTACACATGTTATAAAAGTAAAATATTATTGAAATAAGAAATCAGTTAAAAATCAGTCAGGTTTAGAGACATACCGAACTTTTCCAGCACTATTGCAGAATCAATCCTGTGTGGTCCGCACTGAAGTGACTTCCGTTTCAGGCAGTCTTCGAAGCGTTTTTTCTTCGTGCACTTTCTTTTTGGGCAAGCAAAGCAGACTTCATACTGGATCCGTTTTGCCCACTGCTGACTTAGGTCCTTCAGGGTTCCGGCCACAAAATCTATTACCTATTTTGCCACAGAGGCATGTAAAAGCATTAATTGCTAGGCAAGATTAGAAATACAGTGTATATTGTATGCTTTAACAAAAAAAGTGTTCGTGAAAAGAGAAGAATTTACACTGCAAAAACCAGAGTGTTAAAATTCATACACCAGTGGAGAATCAAAAGAAAACAACACCCTTGGTGTTAATAATCATAATAATAATAATACATGTGACTTATATAGCGCACTTTCCATCCTGATTAGATGCTCAATGCGCTCCAGAGCAAATTAATACACAAAGAATGAGAAGTAAAAATTATTAACACTGGAAAAATAATGAATGTCTGTCAAAAGGCACTCCGATACAAATATGTTTTTAGGTTGGGCTTGAAGGAAGGCACTGATGTCAAAGTTTTCAGGTTCTGTGGAAGGGAATTCCACAGAGTTGGCCCCGAATGAGCAAATGCACGATCCCCCCACGATTTCTTTGAAATTGGAACTTGCAAAAGATGAGAAGTTGAAGATCTCAAGGTTCGTAGAGGTTCGTAGAGGTTGGTATTTATGTATTAAAGCCTTATTATAACTAGGGGACGTTCCATTGACGATGTGGAAAACCAAAAGAAGAATTTTGAAAGCAATTGAGGCATGTAACACTTGATGGTGTTCATTTAACACCATTCAAATTTAAAACATGCGAACACCATAATCTGGTATTAATTTATCTCGTGCTGTTTTGTTATTGGTGTTGATTAGGTCGTCACGTGATTTTGTTTTATAATGTTGATTGTTCGAAAAAGTTTAAGAATCCCGTCATGCATATCCATGTGTCGGGGATCAGAATGTTGACCTCCTGTCCTGAGATATAATAATAAGGAAATAATTACCGTTGGTGAAAATGATGGGACAAACTATCACTTCCGAGGCGATTTGGATGTAGCGTATACATTCAGATCGAGGAGGAAGTGATAGTACATCTCATCGCCTGAAATCAAAAGGCGATTATTTGCTTTATATTCCGCATCTGAAACATTTAACTGGTACGAGAAAGACAATTATTCTCTACTTCTCGAAAAGGACATTTATGATTTAGGCCCGAATAAATTCACAAAATATGTTAAAACCACTATTAACCCTCATAAACCGTACCCCTACCTGGGTGCGCACAATTGTTTTATCATTTTAAGCGCGCAATTATGCAATGCGCGCTTATTTCAGTACGCCTCATAGACAAATTAAAACTTATAGACGGAAAGGTAGCACCCGCGAACTTCCCTCATTTGCATATAAGCTGTACACCTGTAGCGTCACATTCAGGCTAAGCGTATTCGGCCCTGATTTGGCCACGCCCATTTGGTAACATTTCATTTTCCCGAAGCCCCGATACCAAGAAAATATCGAAAAGTATCGAGAAACTCCTTATGCATTATTCATTTTTGTTTTGCATACTCGATTTATCAAACTTTGATTGGACCGGACCTTATGAATATGAATGTGATTGAAAAGGGACGATTTGACCTCTCTTCGTCACTTCCGCTGTGAATTTGACGTCACCCGCACAAAGTAAAAAAAGTTGTGGAAAGTTTAGAGGTGAGTACACCTGTATTTATGCTTAATTTTCGAAAATTAGATTATATTTATAACAAGTTCTGCCATTGTGAGTAATCTGTTTCAATTTCTCTACATTTTGAAGGGATTCTACAGAGCTGTATGTCATGAAACAATGTGTAATCTACTCTCGAACTTTCAATTCAATTTTCATCGTCATGAGCTAAATGTTGCAGCTCGATTCCCTTACCACCCTGTCACTCGTGACGGCTTACCCGGACTTTCGGGCGGGACTATCTAGATACGTTTCGATAGATGATCTATTGATTGATGTCAATGCCAATGGCTGACAGATTTCGTAAACCTCGAAATAGATCGAACTTAGTCTGTATTTCGATGATTTGGTTATCTAAGTTAGATGTAGACTCATAGACCCCGTTATATTCTGAAAGACAAAGGGCCCAGGTGAGACCCTTTCTAATTAATTGATTCTGTAGCGTAGGCTAGGCTGTTCTTGTCAGGATTTTTTTTTTGAGAATGAAGAGGGGGTTTCATGTTGATACTAGTATTTTCCAGAGACCAGTCCAGGTCAAGGTTTACTTTGTGTACATGTACAGAGTTTGGTAATGCAGGGTTGTAATTTTAACGTAGTGGTTCTTAGTAAAAGTTAATTTGCTTAGGTGTACTAATGTTAGATGAGCTTTGGCCCACTTTTTTCTTCTAAAGTTGAGCCAAGGCCAAAGCCAAGGCTAGCTAGGCAAGCATCTAATGATCTAGACCGAACGAGAGAGAAATTTCGGTCTAGGCTAGCATCATGGTGATGAGGTTTTATATTTTTTACATTTCAAGAGAGAGAGAGAGAGAAGGGGGTACATAAATTAGTGTTGATTATAGACCAGAATCAAAGGCCTTTTTAAAGAGGTAATAAATCTCCCCTGAGTATTAAATAGCTGGATGGCCTTTGTTTCAGTATTGCATTCATTAGTCTCATTCATGTTGACTTTGATTTCCATCAGATAAACATGGCAAGGAACTAACCTGTGGCTGATCTACTTGAAGATCTACTAGGTCTCCTTACATAACTTAACAACTGTTGGAGGTGCCGGATGAAGTGGAAAGTCCTACTTGATGAGACATGAGAAATAAACAGGTAAGTCTAGACCTTACTGCGGCAGCCTGAACGCATAGCGTTCGTGGCAGCATCCCTGGGCTAGGGACTAGACCTAACTAGTTAGACCTATACCTATTACAGCTAAAAATTATAGACTAGGTCTGGTGGTGGTAGTGGATCCAGGATCAGTTAACTGGGGAGGGAGGGGTGGGGGTGATGATGTGTTCACAATAAAGAGTGGCATTTTTAGTTAATATTGTCCAACCAAAACAACAATTTTTTTTTCTTTTTTCTGAGGAATGGACAATTCATTTGTCATTTTTCCTTTGTCCACCACTGAGATCTGTTTTCAGTGTAATATGAAATTAGCTGTTTAGTGTCTTTAAATATCAATTATGATATATTTAAGGGATGTTCAGTGGGATGTCATAAATACAAATTTTAGTCCCCTAAATTATTACATTTAACATTTCATTAATTCCTGCAAACAGAAACAAAACAAAATAAGATGGGTGATTGTATGTTATTGATGATATTATTTTCATTATTATTATCATTATGATCATTATTCTTGTTAGTAGTAGTAGTAGTAGTAGTAATATTAGGGCCAAATATGACACTATTGATTACAGTCCATAAATCTATTGTAGTTAGTCTCCTCTTTGAAAAGATGAAGAGGGTGAGGATGAGTGTTTGTGTGATTTTTTTTCTTAATACAGGGTAATACTTCTCTACCTCATCTCTCTCACGTTATATCAATGACATGAACCATATGGGGATGGGGGTGTGATCGAGGTGCGTATGAGAGAGAGAGAGAGAGAGGGAAGAAAAAAAGATGAGAAAGGTGAAATAGAAGATTTTATGATTTTTTTTTATTTATTTATTTATTTATTTATTTTTTTTTTTTGGGGGGGGGGGGGGGGGGGGGTTAGCCAGCCCTCCAAGATTTTTTTCCCCTCCAAAATGAACCAGGACGTGTGATCGAGGTGTGTGTATGAGAGAGAGAGAGGAGAGAGAGAAAGGGGAGGGAAGAAAAAAGATGAAGAAAGGTGAAAGAAGATTTGATGAAAATGGGGGAGGGGAATTTTTTTTAGCTAGCCCTTCGAGAATTGTTTTTCCTCCTCCAAAATTCGGGGGGTGGGGCAAGCAAAATATGAATTTCCAAAAAGGTTATATGTTATAAAAGAAAGGGGTGGCACACTTAAATAGGCTTATACTTGTCTTTCAAAAAAAAAAATAGAGGGGGGGGGGGTCAAAAGCTGTTAGGGGGCAGTCTGTCCCCTTGCCCACCCCCACCCCGGGTATGCTAGTGGGGGGGGGGGGGGGTGAGAAAGAGGGAAAGAAAGTAAAGAATAAAAATGTAATAGTTTTCGGGTCAACTAAAATGGCCGAATTTTCAAGGTTCATAATTCTCTTTGAAAGGTACAATTATAAGATTCACAAATTGGTATCAATGCGAAAGTTGCCCCTCAAGAAAATCAAAGGATACCTCTTCTTCTACACCGGCTGATATTTTATTCTTACCTTAATTTGGCCTTCAATTATTATACACACTCCCCCCCCCCCCCCCCCCCCCCCCTCCCCCTCTTTTATAACATTATCCTACTGGTCAAAGATAGTAAATTTATTAAAAAGTAATTTGAAAAATTACTTATTATGAATGTAAAAGTTTTTTCTCTTAATTCATGAGATGTGATAAATTTAATGTGAACAACATGTATTTATCTTCTTCATAACTACGGTATACAACTCATTGAACTCGACCAAGTAACGTTATTTAAGTGGAACGACGTTAACCCTTTTGTGCTGACTGATCACATGTTGGGACCTAATTATCATAAAGATTTAATGACACCATATGAATGACGCCCATTCGTCAATTATCGATGCGCCGTCATTAGCATACATGAATAGATTAGGCGGATTTGACCTTTCTTAATGCGCATGCGTGACACTGATCCACATTTATATTTTACCTGTGTGTAAAGCATATACACTGTAGGGGAGCATCGTACAAAATGAATAATGCATCGGGGGCTTCGGGCGCGTTCAAATCGTGCCCAAATGTTACAGCGTAATGGCGGCCGCTTTAGGGGCTTGGTACGCCTATGGAGTTATTCGTAAAGGTCACGCACTTTTCATTTTGACTATTCGTAGAGGTCACGCACTTTTTAATTGACTATTCGTAGAGGTCACGCACTTTCATTTCGCGCGTACCCAGACGTTGATAACGCATTGTGACTTTGTAATGGACTGAAGAGATCAGCGAAACACATAAGTGCTATTCCGTCGAGGTCACGAACTTTTCTTCTCGGGTCGACTGATATGCGGAAAACTACGTTTTATCACGTCACTACCTTTTAACCAATCTGACAGCAAGATTCTTAGTATGTGGAATATAATACAATATATAGATACTCTGCATTCTTTAGTTTAGTTGAGGCAGATGTGGAATACATTCCACGCTTGATTGGCTTGCTTTTTTGTAAAGGTGAAACATTTCTTGAATGAATGCTTGGTAATTGGTATGGGAGCAAACTACATCAGGTACTTGTAATGTCCTTCCTCCTTAAAAAGTAGTCCTATAGTTCACCATATGTTGTATTTGAAGGAAGACTTTGTATGCATTGTTTATTGAATAGATACATTCATGCCCGTTTTGTTGCTGTTAATTAAGTGATGTTAGAAGACGAGAATAAGGAGCGGATTAATTTTTCTCATGTGATGCGGCAGGCTGAAGTTTGGGATAGGTATAGAACTTGTGATATAGTTACATTGGCTGTATGCGTAGGGAAAGTGATTCTGTAACTGTGCATGCATGCAGGTGAGACTCAGAAAGTTTGGTCCGGTTTGGGCGTTGACAAGTTTTGATGTCTTCTTCTCCACTGTAATTTTCTACATTCAGCTGTCATCTGGTTTGGAGGCTTTTCCATTGAGGGTTTGATCATGAGCCTGGAGTGACTCCTGAGGCTGTGGTTTCAAGTTTGGTGTTGTTAAGCCTGGGTGTTTTTTTTTTTCGTTTGTTTATTTGTCATTGGACATATTTTTTGGGGAAAAAAAAAATCCTTGGTGTTCTTCCGTGTCCTTACCGTGGTCCTTATGGTACTGTCACACGCTGACGGATTGAGCCGACGAACAATTGACGAGTATGAAAAATCGGCACCCGACAATATTCGCCCATATACGATACCTATCGACAACCTTAAGACAATTGACCGATTTATGATCGCTCGTATCCGCCGACATGTCCGCCAGCATTTGCTAACCCGGCGGAAAGTTTTGAACTGCTCAAACTTTTTCCAGAAATCCCAACGGATTGGACCGGAAGTGCTTGAATGATAATTGTTCGTCTATAGTACGACTATAGTCGCTAACCATTCATCATTAATCCATATATGTAGGATATCCCACAATACTTGCACGACTCTGTCCGCTGAATCGGCGGAGTATCGGGTTGTTATCGTATACATATTGTATATGTAACGATCAATCTCGGACATATATCGAATATATATCGTATATATTTATATATATATCGAATTAATTGTCGGATATGACGGATACGAGCGATCAAAATCGAATAATTAAGGGATAGATATCGTTAACTGTCGTATGTTATCGTATAATTATCGGTTCCAACATCTTAGATTTTCCCATTCTTAAAGACATGATTTGGAAGGAAGTACACATTGGATTAGAGGAAACAACTGAAGATCAATCAAATAATCAATCATGTTATTTTATTTTTTATTTTTTATTTTTTTTATTTTTATTTTTTATTTGTTTAATGTTTTTATTGGATAAAACGGTCGATTATACAAAAGTACAAAAACATGTACATCACAAGTACAGAATATAGGCTCAAAAAATAAACGGTCACCAGTTTGAAATAATGTGCAAATAAAAACAAAACTAGTAACAAAAATGATGAAGGAATAGTGGAACAGCAGGATAAAGATATTTAACCCTCAAACTCACAGCTTGAAAACAATTTTTTGAAATGAAGACCCAATTTACCATTCTTTGAAGCAATAACATATTCTGATCGATGTTTGGACTTAATAAAAGATAAGAGAGAGTCAAAAACTGGGATCTCGTTGCGAAATTTACAACAGTGAATATAATACCTGGTACATAGAGTAATAAAGTTGATACATGAGCTAGCAAAACATGTGTCATCACAGCCAAATAAGCGTTCAAAAGCTGACAAAACAACTGACCTTTTTAGTTTCTCGGACAGATATTTTTCTAATTTCTCCCACAGGGGAGTAACAACTCGACATTTAACCAATAAATGGTGAATCGTTTCTGATTCTTCACTACACAGAGCACAAAGTTGACTCTCAGATCTTTTCACCCTGTATAAAAAATCATTGGTGGCAATTGCCACGTGAAAAACTTTAAAATAAAATGATCTTAATTGTGTTTCCAACGTGCATCTAAAATTCGATTTATGTACCACTTTCCAATCGTCACAGGTCTTATCTACATTCAAAATACTATTCCATTTCTCATTTTTTTTTTCTCGGGGACAACAGTCTCCTTTAAAATACCATATGCATACTTTGGAACTTTCCAAGTACTAAGCAATTTCTGAACACAAGAATGAAACAAGTCATTATCATCAGAATTTAACCAATCCCATGGAACAGCTTTGATAAGAAAATTATATTTACGCTTATCATAAATTGAGATGTCATATTCTAATACCAGTTCAAAGAATTCCTTAAAACGTGTCCCTAAAATCAGGTCTTGAACATGAGTAATCCCCTTATCGTACCACCCAGAATAATAAAAATAAGTTTTGCTCTTAAGACGAATATCTTCATTATACCACAGAAGATCCATTTTGTGTGAATCTTCCATGTTCAAGTGCACCTTCATATTCTGCCTAAAAATATACCAAATTCGTAGTGTTTCCCCTAGCTGGCAATTCAGCTTTTTCAAAACTCCTTCTGGAGCTTGGGATTTGAAAAGAATCTGGTAGTCATCATGAAAATCCCTCAACATACCAACTTCAATTCTCTTCCAATCACAAGAAAAATTATCATCAAAGAGAAGTTTCGACCAAACTAATTTTTGTGCTTGAGAAAATGAACATACATCAATCATATTAAGGCCACACATGTCATATTCATTACATAATATAGAACGTTTGACACGATCATTACCTCCATTCCAAATAAATTTGTAAAACACATGATTAAGTTTCTTAAAGAAGGAAACTGGTACCTTGACACAAACAGTTGAAAATAAAAAGATGAGTTGGGGTAAGACTAAAGTTTTGATCACAGTTACTTTACCAATAAGTGACAATCTTCTTCCTCTCCAGCAATTTAGAGTCTGTTCGATACTTTGTAACTTTGGTATGTAATTCAATTCAAACAACAGGGATAAATTTAAAGAAAATTTTACCCCAAGGAGATTAAAAGAGGAACTAGTCCATGAGAAACCTTGCTCAGAATATGGTCTTTCTTCAGACCCTTTTAATTTTAAATTCATGGTCGCGTATTGTGATTCCTTTAATATTTTCATTGGCACGAATTGAAATTGCAAGAGTTTCTATGACTAATAAAAAAAGATATGGTGAAATGGGGCAACCCTGAAATATACCCCTTTGCATCTTGACTGGAGAGGATAAGTATCCATTGTTACTGACATAGCTAACCCTGTCTTTATAAAATGATCTGACCCGACGCCTCAAAACCTACAATAAGTCGCCAAAATTATTTTTTTTGTTTTAAACATTTTCTGAAACTAAAAATTCTCAGCTTTCCAATGGTATATCACTTGCCTAGTTTACTCAATGATAACACCTTTAAATATCATATTTAGAATTGGTATGTAACAAGCAATCAATAACTCCTATTCAGAGAAAATGGCCATTTAAGTTCGGAATAAAAGAGTGCTAAACCTTCGCGCTCTGTGTGCGTCCAAGTGAAATTGGGTATTCAAATGGCCATAGCAACCAGTATGAAGGGATTATCAGATTAGGCTGAATTTTCGCACGCTCCTCCAGGAGGACCTATTCATTACTCACTCCAAAAATCAATTTAATACCTTTGGAGGTAAAGTAGTAATTTGGCATTGAATGAAAGTATTACAAAAGCTCTCCAAACACTCATTAGCTCGACATTTGAAAAAAAAGGAGTCATTTTAAAATGCCCCAAAAACATATTTCTAAGTCGAATTACGACTCACAAACTTGAGACATGATAGAATGATAATGAAACTACCCATTTCTATAAAAAAAAGAAAGTCGACTGATCCTAGCAAATTTACTATTTTGGGCTGTTTGCTACGTTGTGGTCCGTGAGACTTATTGTAGGTTTTGAGGCGGCGGGTCACAAATGATCTGACCCAGGATAAAAAGAAAGGACCTCAATTGAAACGTTCAAGTGCCTTAAACAAAAATTGGTGTTCCACACTGTCAAAAGCTTTTTCAATGTCTAATAACATGAGCGCACCTGGAACCTCATGCGAATTTGTGTAATCAATTAAGTCCACTACCAAACGAATATTATTTGCAATGTTTCTACCTTTCAAGAAACCAGACTGACTATCATCAATAACATCATTCATACACTCTTTCGGTCTTAGTGCAAGACATTTAGAAACAATTTTATAATCAGCTGTGAGCAATGAAATAGGTCTATAATTTCTGACAGATAACAAGTCTTTGTTCTTCTTTGGTAAAAGCGTAATCACACCATTCCTCTGGGAGGAAGACAAAATACCTGTATCAAATGAATAATTGTAAGAATCAAGTAATAGATCACATATATCATTGAAAAACACTTTATAGAATTCAATTGGTAAACCGTCCAAACCAGGGGACTTATTAAGGGACATTGTAGATATCACTTTCCAAATTTCTGCTTTACCCAGGGGTTGATTCAATTTCTCCTTTTGAAATTCTGAAAAGGACGGAATTTCAATACTATCTAAAAATTTATCAGCCTCTTTGGAGGAAGAGTTGTTCCACCTGCTTGAATACAAATAGTCATAAAACCCAAACAACTCTTTCATAACAGCTTCAGGTTTAGATATTAAAGAACCATCATTAGACTTTAGTAGTGTAATGCTTCTCTTTTCCCCCTTCTCTTTTCTAAATTACAAAAATATCTAGTACTTTTTTCACCCTTTTCAGCCCATTTAGCTCTGGCTCGAACAATGGCGCCTGCAGTTTCATAATCTAAGATTTCCTCTAATTTCTTTTCTAAACCCTTAATCTTTTCCACAATTACTTTGGACTTTGCATCATCCCCTGATTCGGCTAATCTTTTCTTATTCATGTCAATATCTTTTAATATCTCTCTCTTGCTTTTGTTTCTATCCCTCTTTTTCCTCGCACTATATTCCATGCAAAATCCAACAATAGTTGATTTCAAAGAGTCCCATATTGTGCTGGGATTACATGATGAATCCTTATGGTCTAATTTAAAATCATTAATTTTACCCCTGATAAATTCGACAAAATCTTTGTCGTTTAATAAATAAGTGTTCAATTTCCAGAATCCTCTACCTCTTTCTGGACAACCAGTAGAAAGAACCATATCAACAATTGAATGATCTGAGGCTACACCACAAGAAATAGCACTTTTTACTAAATTAGAAGAGAGCCCTCTAGACATGAAAATATAATCTAGTCTTGATAATGCTAATGGGCAGTGTTGGTGTCTAGTATACTTCTTTTCATTGGGATGTAAAAGACGCCAGACATCAATCAAATTCAAGTCCTCCACAATGAGATTAAAAGTGTCCCTTGATCTATAGTTTGCATGTTGAGGACGAGAACCTTTATAATCAGTATGTCCAATAGCTATATTAAAATCTCCTCCAATAACCAAATTCATACCACTGGAATCAATAATTTGACCAAAGACACGTGAAAAGAACTGAGGATCATCATTGTTAGGCCCATATATATTTACCAATTTAAAAGATATCTTGTTAATAGTTACATCTAACATAATAAAACGGCCAGAAGGATCAGAAATCACATTTGAAACCTGACCTTGGAAACGTGGGTTAAAAAGCACAGCAACACCTCTTGAGTTAGAAGCATAGCTACTCATAAAAATTTGACCACCCCATTCTATTGACCATATTTGCTCATTATCTTTCAAAGAGTGGGTCTCTTGAAGTAACACAATATCATCTTTTCTAGAATGTAAAAAGGAAAACACTTTCTTTCTTTTAAATCTGTCCTGCAGTCCACGGCAGTTAAATGTACAGATTTTAAATGACATGACCAAAAATATATGTACAACTTACTTGATAACAATGTGACTAAAAACAAACGTGTAGTTAATCATGTTATTTTATTAATTAAATATTTGATATATCTTAGTCGGGGAAAAAAGAAGCCTCGAAGTATTGAAGAAATAAGAGAAAAACTGCTTAAAAGTAAACAAGAAGAAAGAAATATTGCGACCGAAATGAATACTTTAAGAAATGGGAACAATTCAAAGTAACACACATAAGCGGGAAACGAAAACATACAATGGTCATGATGGATGAGGAGCGGAAGGGTCCGTCTGGTTCGCGATCATTTGGAGTTGGCGGTTCTTTGCTGCTGTAGACCGCCCTTATCTATTCTCTTCTCTTTTCTTCTTTCTTTTTGCTTTTCTTTGCTTGTTTGTGTGTTTGTTGTTTGTTGGGGGGGGGAGGTTCTAATCTATAATATTCATTCGGTCTGATTAAGTCGAGTACACTGTGTACTATGCATGTATATTTACTTATATTATGTATTACTGAAGACTGTCCTTATGATATGTTGTGTACATGAACTAAAAATGAGATGTATGATTTTTCATTTGTACTGAATGAATGCAATAAAAAAATGCTACAAAAAAAAGACAGGGAGGGGGAGGGTGGGGGAAGGCTCTGATCTATAATACTCATTCAGTATGATTGATTTTGCATGTATTATGTACTATATATTTTCATTATATGTGACCAGGCACCACAAAACCACCAAAAAGTCGCCAGATATGAATTTTGAGTTAAGGTCTGGTTCTGAAAGAGCAGATAAAAATGATATATAACTCATTAGCATTGGATGTTCCTAACTTACTGTACAAAGACAAGACAAGACAGTCCCTCATAATGTTACTTCTGCGAAATAAGGGTTTAAAGTTTGCAGTCTATTGAAGCACTCTGACTTGCAAGGTGTTGTGCTAAGGTGACAAAAGGAGGATTAGAACTCAATGAAAATTTCTATGAAGGGATTATCAGATTGGCATACTAATTAGTCATATCCTGTTCATCGAAGTGCACAGGTATCAATGCAAGAACTTACTCCGTTTAAAATTCATGGGGGATCAAAATGAGACAAGTATTCAGGGTCGTAAAAAAGAAATGTAATACAACAAAATCCAGAGAAGACACAAATAAGTCTACTAAAAAATGTAAAAAATACCACTTCTAGATTATAGGATTTGAAGGTTTGCATGGTGAAGTTGTAATTCAGAAAAAAAAGGTTTGCGGTACAACCATGTGAGTTGGAATAACTCCACGTTCCGGTCAGAATGCTCTGGCCGTCGTCAGGAGAATGAGAAGAGCGAATAAATCAGCAGAATTTATATATGACGCGGTAGAAATTCTACAGCTTCACAACTTGTTTGTAATGTTAGGCAATTCACTTTTAAAAGGAGGCAAACAATAACATCACGGAATTAGTATAGAAAGAAATAGTAACAATAACATCAAAGTACCTGCATTGAAAGGATAAATTACATCAAGGTACCTGCATTGAAAGGATAAGTAACATCAAACTAATCCTGCGTTGAAAAAACATTGAAAACAAGTGAACAATAGGACTAAGAAAACCAATTAACCGTCTGGATAAGCTGGAAACAAAAGGGGGATTAGGACCGTAGATAATCTGTGGAGAGCAAACAAGACATCCTGTTGAGGAAAGAAATTAAGGTTAAAACATACATATGGAAAAAAAGGTGAAATATTGACACCAGAATGAGTATACTAATAATAAATATAATAAATGTTATGAATGAAGTGGACAGGTGTGGCTGTGGAGAGAAAGGTGAAAAACAATGGTAATGAACAAATTGAGGAGAGAAACATGAAATCCTGTTGGAGATAATCTGTGGAGAGAAACAAGTCATCCTGTTGAGGAAAGAAATTAAGGTTAAAAACATACATGTGGAAAAAAGGTGAAATAATGACATCAGAATGAGTATCCTAATGATGAATATAATAACTGTTATGAATGAAGTGGACAGGTGTTGCCTGTGGAGAGAAAGGTGACAAAAACAATGGTAATGAACAAATTGAGGAGAGAAACATGAAATCCTGTTGAGGAAAGAAATTGTGGTTAAAATACATGTGGAAAAAAAGGTTGATAAATGATGACATCAGGAGTGATGAACAATGGTAAACATGTACAACCTGTGGAAAAAAAGGGGGTGATGACGAAATCAGAAAGAGTAAATTCATGGGTTCTGTGACAAGATTAGTGACTTTACAAATGACGAATTCAGTCGGTGTTTTCTTACTTTGTATTCAACGTTTATTCGGTGTGTCAGCTCTGTGTCGTTGGTGGGGGCGCTCTTGCAACATGCGATACATTACATTTACCCCTTTGTTTTGAATAATATGCTCACATATAAAATATAGATTTTTCCAAAATCGAAAGTCCATTTTGCTTTTCCAATAACTGAGTTCAATCTGCATGCAAATTTAAGTTGTTTTTTTACAATGAATATGTCCACTTGTAGTCCTGTAGTTCCTTCTTGTGCATAACAACATTGTAAATATTGTCCAAAAGTTTGAGTTCAGATCCTGGTTGTAGTTGTAGAAAACAGCTGTGATCAAGGTGCTGATCGTTTTTAATGGTCCAATAATGATGAACTAAACTCTAAAAGACTAAAACTATACGTTTCTCCTGGAACGCAAAACTATATACAAAAGTTATTGGCACTCACTGGATAAACTCCTCCTCCCAGTTACCATCTATGTGGACAGTACGTAATCCTGAAATCGTACTGGCAGACGTCTTTCTCTGTGAGGTCTTTGGTGACCATCCCGAAGTATGGGCCTAGGACGTGCGATGTCATCAGCTGGCGGATCGCAAGGGATGTGTGGGACATCGGCTTCGAAGTTGTCAATATCATAGATATCATCTGGTTGGGGGTTATCGTCGACTCTCACATACACCTTCTTGAAGAATGATATGTTCCTTCTTATGACCTGACTTCCCCTTTTCGCGACAATTGTATTGCCACATCTGTGGACCACTCTCATTGGTCTAGGGTCAAATGGTGAACATGCTTTTGACGTCTTGGGCTGGCGAACAAGAACAAAATCTCCTTCTTTCAGGTCACTTTCTTTACCATGCATCTCTCTGTCTGCATGCTTTTTCATCTTTTGTTTCTGTTCTTCATCTCTGGTTTTCATCTCTCTCTGTTCAACAGTTTCTGCATCAGGTTTAGTTACTTGTGGTAATTCATACTTCATCTCTCTTCCATTCAGGGCTTTGCTTGGAGAGATTTTTGTTGTGGTGTGTGGTGTAGCTCTGTACATGCGAAGAAATCGGAAGAGTTGTTGTTTCCAGTTACTTCCTTCTGTGTGTGCTGTTCTAATGACTTTGACTAGGCATCTGTTAAAGCGTTCAACAGATCCATTTGCTCTTGGCCATAGTGGTGTTACTCTTCTGTGATGGAATCCTAAGCTAGCAGCAAACTTCTCAAACTCGTGACCGCTGAAAGGTGGGCCATTGTCAGTTTTTAGTGTGACAGGTACGCCGTGTCTGGCGAAGATTGCATCGAAATGTCGCCTTTTGTACTTCTTCAAATGTCATTGCTTTTGGGGTAGCATTGTTAGAGACATAGTTGAGGTAGTGAGTGTCTGGATTTGGTTCTGTCGTTTTCATCTTCTCAGGGTGTCTGCTCAAATAGTCAGCTGGGTTTTCCTCATCTTTTCCGGGCTTGTACACAAGGGTACAGTTGTATGGCATCAGCCTCAGTCTCCATCTCTCTATTCTGGCTGACATTGGTGTTTGCTTCTCAAAGATTCTCAGCAGTGGTTTGTGATCTGTAATCACCTTGAACTTTGCTCCATAGAGATAAAGATGGAAATGTTCTATTCCCCAAACAACTGCAAGCATCTCTCTTTCTGTCTGAGAGTATCTGGTCTCTGTATCTGATAGTGTTTTACTGGCGTATGATATGGGTTGGTTGTTCTGACACAACATAGCTCCTAGTCCGACTGGGCTTGCATCTACTATCAACTCTGTTGGCTGTGTCGGGTTGAAGTATGGCATTGTGTGTGAATTTGCCATGGCTTTCTTTAGATTCTCAAATGCCTCAGTTTCTGGCGTTTCCCACTTCCAGTCTACATCTTGGTGTGTTAGCCGTCGAAGTGGTGCTGTGATAGTTGAATAATCTGGAATGAATCTGGAAATGTAAGATGCCAGGCCAAGTAGAGATTTCACTTCCTTTGCATTTTTGGTGGTTCGGCCTTTAGTATGGAATCTACTTTCTTGCTGTCTGGCCTAAGTCCTTCCTGACTGAAAATGTGTCCATAGAACTTGACTTCAGGGCATGAGAACTTGCACTTTTCTTGATTGAGTTTCACATCATATGATTGCAGCCTATCTAGAACTGCTGAGAGATTGGCATCGTGTTCATCTGAGGTCTTCCCGTACACGATTATGTCATCTGATACATTTTTGACTCCGTTTAGTCCTGACAGAAGCTCTGCTACTGCTGCTTGAAATATTTCTGATGCTGCGTTCACACCAAACATAAGCCGCTTGTATCTCCTAAGGCCAAGGTGTGTGCTGAAAGTAGTAATATGTCTCCTACTTTTTCAAGTTCAAACTGGTGATAGCCTGATGTTAGATCAAGTGTGCTGAAAACTGTGGCACCATTCATGTCTTCTATCAACTCATCTAGTGTAGGCATCGGGTGCCGTTCACGCTTGATGGCAGCATTCGCCTGTCTCATGTCTACACACAGTCTCACTGCTCCACTGGGTTTTGGTACAACCACAATCGGGCTGATCCACGGAGTTGGGCCATCTATTTTCTCAATGATGTCCATTTTCTCTAGTCTTTCTAGTTCTCTTTCTACGTCCTTTCTTGTATGGAATGGAATTCTTCTGTGTTTCTGTTGCTTTGGCATGACCTCTTCATCAATGTGAAGCTTTATCTCCTTTCCTTTTACCCTCCCTATGCCTGGCTCGAAAAGGGACTTGTATTTTCCGTTATTTGCTGATTTGTCATTCGTTGTTTGATGATATGGATCGTTATCAACCTCAGGGCTGTGGCAGTGTCGAGACTCAGCAAGTTGCTTTGCTAGCCTTGACCACATGAAATCTGGCTTCACAGTTAGTTCCATGTGATGATTTGAGTTCAATGTCGATAACTCCTATGACAGGTAGTGGCTTGTCTGATCCATATGGATAAATTCTTGTATTAGCTTTGTGGATCTGTATCTTCCTACCCTTTCTAAGTTCATGGAATGTTGGGGCATCCATGATGTTGCCTGTTGCCCCTGAATCTATCAGTGCCGTCATTTTGTAGTCTTCGATCATCACCTCCGTCATGCCTATTGGTAGGTTGCTCCGTCCTTCATCATGGGCAGTATAGGTACGTTCAAACACTGCAAATGTATACTCTGGGTTTGGGCAGTCCTTTTCCGATTGTTTGACTTGGTTGACTCCCTTGGGTTTGGACTTGGTTGACTCCCTTGGGTTTGGACTTGGTTGACTCCCTTGGGTTTGGACTTGGTTGACTCCCTTGGGTTTGGACTTGCAGACTCTGGCAAAATGTCCAATCTTGTAGCACGATTTACACTCCTTACCCTTGGCTGGGCAAGTCCTCTGGTGAGGATATTGGCCACCGCAGGAATAGCAAGGCTTGGTTATCGAAGAATTTTTCTGTCTCACTGGTCGGCCTCTCTGCGACTGTGATCGCTGCCTGTTTCTTCGGTATGTATGGTTTCCCCTACCAGATGCTCTACCTCGAGTAGCATTGACCGATTCTTCATCCGCTTGGTCAGATTCAGAGTTCTTGAAAATATTTACACTCACTTTCTCTAGTTCTCCTGCTTGTTTTTCACTTGCTTCTAGGGCTCTACCAGTGTCTATTAACTTTTGTAGGGGCAGTTCAGTTCCCTTGCATAGGGCTTGCCTTCTGAGTGTATGGGAGTGACAGTGCATTATTATCTGTGCCATTATCTCTTTATCATCATCTGCAAAATTGCAATTCTTTGCAAGCTGTCGCAATCGCGTTGCAAAATGGTCTAGTGATTCTCCTGGTTCTTGTCGTGCTTGACGGAATACATACACTTCGTACAGTGGGTTGGCTTTTGGCTTGAAATATGTATTCAGGGCATCAACTGCTTTGTCATACTCATTATCGTTACCAGTGTCATTCAATGTATCAAAAATATCATCAACCTTGGGGCCTGCATAGTGTAGTAGCATAGCTCGTTTACGTTTGGGGTCTGTGATATCTAGTGCAATCATTAGCCTCTCAAATCTGGACAGCCATTTGGTCCACTGCGGGCCTGGATTCACCTCAGTTTCCATGAATGGAGGAAACGTTGGCATACTAAACTGTGCACTCATGATTAGGCCTTAAATATGATATTTACGTCTGAATGTGCTCTTATATACTTCTCTCGGTTAGTATATTTGTTATGAGCATGCATGTACTCACGAACTGAGCACTAAAACTGGTCACAAACAGTTGTTGGCTGGACACCGGTAAGAGCAGCGTTGTCTCCCCGTAGCTCTGGCGGGCATACGTCTCTCGAACTGCTTGCACTATCAGCTCAGAATCTCGTCAAATCACAATCCTTTTAGTCAATTACCCTCGTCGCCATTGTAACGGTTGAAGACATTATCTTTGCTCGATCCTATCTAGTAATTCATGGGTTCTGTGACAAGATTAGTGACTTTACAAATGACGAATTCAGTCGGTGTTTTCTTACTTTGTATTCAACGTTTATTCGGTGTGTCAGCTCTGTGTCGTTGTCCGGTGGGGCGCTCTTGCAACATGCGATATAGTAAAAACACAAAATTTCGTTGAAGAAAGCAATTACGGTTGAATATGCTATAATTGAGTGAAAACCAAATGTCGCTGATCTGTAAACCCTTGTCCTGTGTGACTGTGTTATGTCTGTGAATCTCGATGGCTTCACGGACCCTCCTGGTGTACCAGTTGGAAGCGGGGGCTACAAGTTTGGTGTCTTCCCAGTGAATCTGGTGATCAAGAGTGACAGAATGATTGATAATGGCAGATTGGTCGTAGTGACCAAGTCTCCCATGGGCACGGTGTTCCTTGATGCGAGATTTGATGTCCCTGTGTCCTTGTGTGTAGAGAGACTTGTGACCTTTGTGTTTAGAGCTGAAGAAAACCCGTATGTTAGCCTTCGGCAGGACTCGCTGAATGCAGTGAGAGACCTGACCTGTGTAGGGAATAGTGCAGGACGAGATGTGCCTGGTTGGTGGGGGAGAATGGGGTTTGTTGACAGATGTGCGTATTTCCTGAGGAGGGAAACCATTGTTGACTAAGGCTGCTTTGATGTGTTTTAACTCGTTGTCAAGGCTGGTTGAGTCGCAGACGTTGTGAGCTCTCCTGATCAGGGAACTGGAGACCGAACGTTTGACGGACGGGTGCTGGAAAGATCGGAAGTTGAGATAGCGATCTGTGTGGGTAGGTTTACGGTAAACACTGTGGGAGAGTGAACCGTCAGGCCTGTGGGTGATCAAAACATCAAGAAAAGGAAGAGAGTTATTTTTTTCTGCTTCTGACGAGAAGCTGATGGAGGGCTGATGTTTGTTGAGAAAATCCTGGAAATTGTTCAGCTTTTCCGGACCGTGCGGCCAAATGACAAACGTGTCGTCAACGTAACGGAGCCATTATCAATCATTCTGCCACCCCTGATCACCAGATTCACTGGGAAGACACCATACTTGTAGCCCCCGCTTCCAACTGGTACACCAGGAGGGTCCGTGAAGCCATCACACAGGACAAGGTTTATAGATCAGCGACATTTTGTTTTCACTCTTCCAATAATAACTGGTGTTATATTTTTCTGCAGATATTCAACCGTAATTGCTTTCTTCAACGGAATTTTGTGTTTTTACTCTTTCTGATTTCGTCATCACCGCCTTTTTTTCCACAGGTTGTACATGTTTACCATTGTTCATCACTCCTGATGTCATCATTTATCAACCTTTTTTTCCACATGTATTTTAACCACAATTTCTTTCCTGAACAGGATTTCATGTTTCTCTCCTCAATTTGTCCATTACCATTGGTTTTGTCACCTTTCTCTCCACAGGCAACACCTGTCCACTTCATTCATACCATTTATTATATTCATCATTACGATACTCATTCTGATGTCATTATTTCACCTTTTTTTCTACATGTATGTTTTTTAACCTTAATTTCTTTCCTCAACAGGATGACTTGTTTCTCTCCACAGATTATCTCCAACAGGATTTCATGTTTATCTCCTCAATTTGTTCATTACCACAAACAAGTTGTGAAGCTGTAGAATTTCTACCGCGTCATATATAAATTCTGCTGATTTATTCGCTCTTCTCATTCTCCTGACGACGGCCAGAGCATTCTGACCGGAACGTGGAGTTATTCCAACTCACATGGTTGTACCGCAAACCTTTTTTCTGAATCACTTTTAAATTGTTTGGTGCCTCCAAATTTTTAGATTACTTATATAAAAGTAATTTCTTTCAAGGAATACCCAAAACTAAAATTTGACCATGCCACCCAAAAACACTTTGGTTGAGCTCTAAGGCTTCTTACGGAAAGTTTTTACATCGGCGGGCCCTCGGCGGCGCCGATTGATTCGGCG
This sequence comes from Heliocidaris erythrogramma, assembly GCA_025617745.1. Taxonomy (NCBI): domain Eukaryota; kingdom Metazoa; phylum Echinodermata; class Echinoidea; order Camarodonta; family Echinometridae; genus Heliocidaris; species Heliocidaris erythrogramma. The sequence goes on from CM046864.1 coordinate 28,035,994, forward strand.
CGCCTGCGGGGCGGCTTTGTTCTCAACACGCCGACTGAGCGATGCGGCGGAAGTTCTATTTATCTCGTTTAGCAGGTGGATCGCCGTAAACAAAAGCTCGCGCTAATCCCGCTGAACGGCGACTTCTTAGAGTCGCCGATGGATATGACAAGATCCGGGAGAAAATCCCGCTAATCGGCCTTTTTAACTTTGGCCGCGGTGAAAACGGTGACAAAACTTTCCGTAAGAAGCCTAACTGAAAATCACATAGTGCGACTTTTTGGTGGTTTTGTGGTGCCTGGTCACATATTATGTATTTCTGAAAGTTGTATAATTATAGTTAGGTAATTGTGTTATGTACATCCACTAAAAAATGAAGTTGTATGATTTTTATTTGTACTGAATGAATGCAATAAAGAATGCTACAAAAGAAAAAAAAAAATTGGGAGGGGGAGGGTGAGTGGAAGGCTCTGATCTATAATACTCATTCAGTATGAATGATTTCAATGTATTATGTACTATATATCTTCATTATATTATGTATTTCTGAAAGTTTAATAATTTTCTATACATTTTGGTAATTTTGATATGTAACGTCAACTAAAAATGAAGTTGTATGATTTTCATTTGTACTGGATGAATGCAATAAAGAATGCTACCAAAAAAAACAACACGTATATTATCGTATATTATCTGATAGTTGTCGGATTGTTCCAAGAGTATATAAACTCCCGATTCCTGGTTCTTCGGGTCACTCCTTTAGGCATTTTTGAATAGAAAATGTAAAAATATATTCAAAATGTATCCAACATTTCTAACAAATCATGTCCTTTCAGTTTGGAGACGAGCGTGAGAATGAAACCCGCCCGCCTTCGTCGGCTTTTTATAGCCGGTCCGAAGATGTCCGACAATAGCCGCTAAATGTTCGCCAATGTCCGTCAATACCCGATATCTATCAGACACACGCTCGTCATTGTCCTCTAATAGTTCGATACCGCCCGACAAGGGATCCGCCATGTTCGAAACTATCCGTTGATAAAACAAATTTTGCCACACTCTTAAGCAGTTATTTATTCGTCAGTACGACAATACTCGCCAAGTATTCGACTATTGACCATCAATTGTTCGATAATTATGCGATAACAATACGATATAGATTTTAATTCTGTGCCAAAAGGTGATATATATTGGGGAACTGACCGACGGATACAAATGCCCAAAACGTTAATACCCGTCCATTCAGTCCGTCAGGGTGTGACGACACATGCATGCTGTTGCTGCTGCTAGCTGAGAGGCGATGAGCTGCGAGCTGGATCCGGATCCCGATCTTTTTTTTTTTTTCGTATATTTTCCGCCTGAAGTGATGATTGTTCAAGTCACATCTGCTGATAGGCAGATTCGGAAGATACTATTATTTAAAGTTTGAAAGAAATATGTCGACAAAATATGTTTGTTTTCCCTTTTGAGCGATCAGTTTATTGGAGTTGCTTTCTAAATGAATACACTATGAAATGATGCCAGGTTTAATATTAACTTTTCAATTCCTAAAAGTTTTCGAAGAGAAAATGTACAGAAGTTACATACAGAAATTACATAATTATCTTGGAACTTCGCTGCCCAAGTGGACGCCTTTTGCCCGAATACCTATAGACTACGGGAACCGGGTGGCTTCTTTATTAAGCCTATGAGCGTTAAATAATTTAGAAGTCAACAAGTTAACTTTCCAGTGTTTTTGCGAACGAGCGAAGCGAGCGAGCAAAAAATATGCACATATTGTCCTGTTTTTTTTCTTTCCTTCCCTTTTCCTTTTTCTTTTCTTTTTTTTCTTTCTCCTTTCTCTTTTCTCCAATCCACTTCCCTCTCCCTTTCCCCTTTTTTTTGCCGACGGAGGTGGCGCATTTGCCGACAGCAATTTTGAGCAGGGTGTGACACCCCCCCCCCACACACACACCCTCTAGCAACACTCCTGAATTCAAACTTACGATAGCTTGTAATTGCCAACCAGACGACGAGATAAGAAGACAAGAGGACAAGTTAAAATGACGAGAAGACGAGTTATTGCAACTCATTGGGGCTCATGTAGGCCCCTTATGGGTTTGCATATGGGTCCCACATGGGAATGCCCATATGGGCCCCATAAGATTTTGCACCCAAGGCCCATGTGGGTCCCATATGGGCCATCCCAGATCGCCAATATGGGTTCGGCCTGGGGCCCATCTGGGTATAAATGTGGGCAATATGTGGGTAAAATATGGGCTATCCCATATGGGTATTATATGTGGGTTCCCATATGGGTCCCACATGGGAATGCCCATATGGGCCCCATAAGATTTTGCACCCAAGGCCCATGTGGGTCCCATATGGGCCATCCCAGATCGCCAATATGGGTTCGGCCTGGGGCCCATCTGGGTATAAATGTGGGCAATATGTTGGCAAAATATAGGCTATCCCATATGGGTCCTACCCTGGAATGCCCATATGGGGCCCCATAGTATTTTGCACACAAGGCCCATTGGGGACCCATATGGGCCATACCAGATGGCCCATATGGGTTTAATCTGGGGTCCATCTGGGTAATATGTGGGAACAGTATGATTGATCCCATATATTGCGTTCCCCCATGGGCCCCCTCATGGGCCCGAAATAATTTAGCAACTGAGATTTACAATATGCCTATATTGGTCTATTCAATCGATACAAGGGGGCAACTCCTAAATCGTTTTTAAGGAAAGACATGGGACACAAAGACTACTTGATCATGCAATCATCATCAGCCTCTCACCACAGCTGTGCCAGTACAAAAAACAACAACATTAAAATGAAAAATGGGGGTACTTGAAATATAAGTTGCCGGTGACCTGCCATGCAACCTGTGTACATACATGTATGTCACAAATAATGAGTATTGCCTGTGGAATTTTGTCTTGAAAACAGACCTGTTTGCGAGGTCAACAAATTTCTGAGCATGCCTATATATGAAGTACCCCCACCAAACTCATTCACGCTGACATGTATTCACTTATTGCTACATACCCAATAAATTTACTCCAGAGTAGTAATTAGATTATCAAAGTATATAAACATTTTTTATTATAAATATCCATCTATAAATGATGTTTTAACCAAACAAGAGTTTTACTTTTAAATTGGGAATAGGCAACGACATACATGTATTGATCTGCAAATATATTTTCACTTATTCGTACATGCCCATGAAATTTACTCCATAGCAGTAATTAGATTTCCATGAAGTACCCCATCAATCCCATTCATGCAAACATGTATTCACTTATTTCTACATAGTTTTACCCATTAAATAGTAAGTAATCATATTTCAAAGTAAACCTTTTTAATATTAGAAATTAATACTGTGTAGTTAGTAAGGAATTAATCCAAGTCCCTCGAATAGGACTAAAAGATTTCTTTCCCCCAGTTGCTTGCTTACAAACATACGCTAACTTGCTTTCTTAGCTGTCAGGTTAAATAAATTATCAATCAATTAACCACCATAATGTTCATCTTACAAAAAGAACTGGAGATTTTTCATTTTAAGCTTGGGGATATGCAACGACATACATTATTGAAGTAAAATAAGCTTAGGAGTCTACCATTAAAAATGATAATGGGATTTTGATGGAATCATTTCTCATACAATTCATTTTGTGACACATCAAATGGTATTGGAAGTGTGTTTAGATACTGTAAAGTACAGCCTTGGAAACTTACTTAAAACAAACTTAAAAGAAAAACACATTGTGAAAATAATAAATAACGGAATATTGTATTGGTTAGGTAGTTTATATCACGGCTCCTTCTCACTATTGAAAAAAAAATATGCATCTGTTGGGAAGGGTCGACTCCGGATCTATAGCTTGCCACTACATGTGTCATGGTTAAGGCGATACCCCGAAACAATTTCACACTATCCATTTTTCGCCATTAGTTCCTTCGTAACGTGCAGCCTAGTGGAGTTCAGTGTCAAGCCCCATGAGTTTAGAATGCTCTTTCAAAAATGCATGTATTATATCACAAAGAGCTGAGTAAGTAATATTTTAATACCCAAAGGCCCAGTTGGCGAATTCATCAAATAACAGAACGGCGGTCAGAAGTAGAATGAATTGATATACAATAGACTTTCTCCTCCAGTTGTAATCTCTAGGCCTCCTCCTTCACCATGCATACATTAAAGATGATTACTATGCAGTATTTGTTATTACAATCACATCATGCTATTCAAAAAATAAGGTTAAACAATAGTTGTTTCCATCTGGCACTTATAATTATCCAAATTACTGGTCAACATGTAATGAAGCTGCGGTTTTTGTTCATCAGTTGATTGTGCATTCCCCCATAGTTAAGATGCATACACGACCAGGTCATGTTGAAAGGAGTCTTCCCGGCCTTCATAGTATTCATCGTAAACATTTCTTCAGTTCCGAATACTGGAAACATTTTCCTGCAGGTACAACCTATGGTGCCACCTTAACAGCTTCATCCAGTTTGGATATAATCATGATATAATCTTAACACGTGCCAGAAGTCTTCTCCATTTTGTCCATCTAGAATATACGCTTCTTTTTTTTTTAGTTATTAAGTTACTGCTGCTTATGCTGTTTCCTCGTACCGTTGTTGTTTTATCGTCTATTTACTGGATCTGAAACGACAGAGTGAGATATATGGTACATGTAACAAATTTCACAAAAAATATTATACTAGCATATTTACAATATTAAATTTTTGTAGATCTATAGTGTAATTTGCAAATATGCTACAATTTTTGATTACCAATGCAGATATTTAAAAAAAAGCAAATCTAAATATTAGCTCTTTTTTCCTCTCTCCTCCCCATCCCCCCCTCTCTCACTATCTCTATATACCACATATACGAGACATCATGCAGTTTCCATAAAATTAAAAAAAAAAAAAAAAGAGTCGGGTCCCACCCCCCCCCCCCCAAAAAAAAAGGAAAAAAGAAAACATATAGAAATATGGGCAATACCTATTGACCCATGCAAAGGGAAATGACAAGAAATATAGCAGAGAATGAAATGGTGTATGGAATAAAGGTACAATACTGATACAGAAATAACGGGAGGGGAGAGAAATAGAGTGCAAGAAAAGCAACTTTATAAAGATATCAAGATCATCTGTATATTTTGAGAATGGTAGTAATGACACATCAATTATTCATTTATGGCAGTTGCTCCTCACATGAAGCGAACAATAACATTATTATGATATAATAAACTATGACATTCATCTTGTCTGCATAATTATGTGCTCGATACACACTTGCCTAGTGAAATGATTTTGATTTCTTAGCCCATATACATGGAAAGCCAGACCACTTAGTTAAACCAAGGAGTTACCACACAACCCCTTGGTTATAAACAGACCAGTAGGGAATGTAAACTATCACGCGGTGGGTGAACGATATGACCCAGGCATACTTCTTTCCTCTTGGGCCTTGCAACTTAAACAATGGGAGTATTAAGCTAAGGTAAACTGCACTATGAACATGGCATATTCACCTGTTCTGCTTATTTTACATAATAGTAATGAAGGGATGTTCTTTTGTCTACCAGAGCAATTGTTCATCGTGTTCATAGTGCTGGTAATTCAACTGAATTAACATTTCTCTATCAATTCACTCATAATAATCCCACAAAAGACAGTCATGAACCAGAAAATGTCACTGGATGGTACATCTCAGGCTATATATGTACTTTTAAATTAATAAACAATATCAAAGAGAAAATGGAATTTAGAAAGAAATGATAAGATATATTGCAGCTTACCTTCAAAGAGTAGGAGGGTGGATATGTAGTGCTTCCTTCGTAAGTAGTATGCAATGGAATGCCGTTTCCTCAAAAGGTGGCGCAGGTTTGAAAAGTGGACTCAACCATTTGTACTAGGGGTCAGAGCACATGGGGGTTGGGAGGTGCTTTCATTTTCTCTTAAGCACTTCTCACATTCTTTAGGTCTCCATAGATTAATAGAGTACCGAAGTGCTGACGTCATATTCGCTCGTCGTCCAGGTTACTGGTTCTAAACAACAAAGTCCGCTGTTGAAGTTCACCGCGAAATCAGTCAAGCAACGGGCGGGAGCAGGGCAAATTCAGTGTTTGGTGCTGGTGTGATCACCACGCCATTGTTCAGAGCAAAATTGTTTAGAACCAGCCACCTTGACAACTTGGGCGGTATGACGTCACACTTCGGTACTCTATTACCGTTTGATAAGTTAGGGCCAGTATAATGACAACAAAATATGAATTCAGTTTGCAAATGTGTACAATGTAGATCTTTAATAGTATGCTGATAATTTAGCATATGTATGTACCCCTCAAGAATATGGGTTTACCCAGCTTATTATTTACACATCTTACCCACATGGGTTCGCCCAGATCATTCCAATAATGATACCCACATTGGGGTTTACATATTTTAACATATGGGTTTGCCAGGTCATTTCAAAATGACACCCATTTGGACTTTGGAATATCATACTCATATGGACTTGCCCAGCTTACTCCCATATGAAACCCATATGGGCATTGACTTTTGTTTCCCCAGATGGGTTTGCCCAGCATATTCCCATATGATACCCATATGGGTATTTACAGTTGTTTCCCTATATGGCGTTGCCCAGCTTATTCCCATGTGATATCCATGTGAGCATTCATATGTCTTTCCCATATGGGTTTGGCCAGCTTACTCCCATTTATTACCCATATGGGTATTGACATATATATCCCATTTGGGTTTGCCCAGCTTATTCCCATGTAATACCCATATGGGCATTTACATGTCATTCCCATATCGGCTATCCCAGTTTATTCCCATGTAATAACCCTGATAGCAGAAAGTGGTAAAAATTACGTGATATTTACGTCGTGGTTTTCGTCTTTTTTACGTCCTGTAATTACGTCAATAAGACGACAACTTGCACCAACGCAAGACGTCAAGAGGACGTCTTATTTTGACGTCATCTGTACACTGTAAAAACTGAAGTGCTTTTTGAGGGCATGCATAGGGGCTGCACTCAGAGTGCTATTGAATGCACACAGCGTGCTATTTCAGCACTTTCATGGGAGCTGGACCGGCTCCTTAAACTGCTAAACATTCATAAAAAAAATGATTTGGGCGAGCTTCGAACCAGGGTCCGCTGATCGAGAATTGCTGGCATTACCGCTAGACTAACTCACATTGGACGATTTAGAGCAGATCATATTGTTACATAGTGAATTTACGACACCACATAGTTCATGTTATCTACTTGACTCCCATGACTAAACTGGATTGCAAGAAGCATTCGTTAGTCCATCGGTAACGTCAGCGCCTCTCAATCAGCGGAACCTGGTTCGAGGCTCGCCAGGGTCACATTTTTTTTTTGCTGGTAAATTAGCACACTACAAGTGCTATAAACAGCATTTCAGGTGCAGTCACTATACATGCCCCTAAAAGTAGCACTTTAGTTTTTACAGTGTACAAGACGTAGGGATGACGTCAAAATAAGACGTCTTCTTGACGTCTTGCGTTGGTGCAAGTTGTCGTCTTATTGACGTAATTACAGGACGTAAAAAAGACGAAAACCACGACGTAAATATCACGTCATTTTTTAACACTTTCTGCTATCAGGGTACCCATATGTGCATTTACACGTCATTCCCATATCGGTTTGCCCAGCATAATCCCATATGATACCCATATGGGTATTTACAGTTGTTTCCCTAGATGGGGTTGCCCAGCTTATTCCCATATGATATCAATGGGGAAATTCATATGTCTTTCCCATGGGTTTGGCCAGCTTACTACCATTTATTACCCATATAGGTATTGACATATATATTCCAGACGGGTTTGCCCAGCTTACTCCCATAAAGTACCCATATGGGCATTTACACGTCTTTCCCATATTGGTTTGCCCAGTTTATTCCCATATGATTCCCATTTGGGCATTTACATATGTTTCCCAGATGGGTTTGCCCAGCATATTCCCATATGATACCAATATGGGTATTTACAGTTTCCCCAGATGGGGTTGCCCAGCTTAATCCCCATGTGATATCCCTATGGGCATTCATATGTCTTTCCCTAGGGATTTGCCCTGCTTATTCCCACAAGATACCCAGATGGGTTTGCCCAGCATATTTCCATATGATACCCATATGGGTATTTACAGTTGTTTCCCTAGATGGGGTTGCCCAGCTTATTCCCATGTGATATCCATGGGGAAATTCATATGTCTTTCCCATATGGGTTTGGCCAGCTTACTCCCATTTATTACCCATATGGGTATTGACATATATATTCCAGACGGGTTTGCCTAGCTTACTCCCATTTATTACCCATATGGGTATAGACATATATATCCCATTTGGGTTTGCCCAGCTTTTTCCATGTAATACCCATATGGGCATTTCATGTCATTCCCATATCGGTTTGCCCAGTTTATTCCCATATGATTCCCATTTGGGCATTTACATATGTTTCCCAGATGGGTTTGCCCAGCATATTCCCATATGATACCCATATGGGTATTTACAGTTGTTTCCCTAGATGGGGTTGCCCAGCTTATTCCCATGTGATATCCATGTGGGCATTCATATGTCTTTCCCATAAGGGTTTGGCCAGTTTATTTCCATGTAATACCCATATGGGCATTTACATGTCATTCCCATATCGGTTTGCCCAGTTTATTCCCATGTAATACCCATATAGGCATTTACATGTCATTCCCATATCGGTTTGCCTAGTTTATTTCCATATGATTCCCATTTGGGCAAATGTATATGTTTCCCAGATGGGTTTGCCCAGCTTATTCCCATATGATACCCATTTGGGCAAATACATATGTTTCCCAGATGGGTTTGCCCAGCTTACTCCCATGTGATACCCATATGGGCATTTACATGTCTTTCCCATTTGAGTTTGCCCAGCATATTCCCGTATGATTCCCATGTGGACATTTGCATGTCTTTCCCATATTGGTTTGCCCAGTTTATTCCCATGTAATACCCATATGGGCATTTACATGTCATTCCCATATCGGTTTGCCCAGTTTATTTTCATGTAATACCCATATGTGCATTTACATGTCATTCCCATATCTGTTCGCCCATTTTATTCCCATATGATACCCATTTGGGCAAATATATACGTTTCCCAGATGGGTTTGCCCAGCTTACTCCCATGTAATACCCATATGGGCATTTACATGTCTTTCCCATTTGGGTTTGCCCATTTTATTCCCATATGATACCCATTTGGGCAAATATATATGTTTCCCAGATGGGTTTGCCCAGCTTATTCCCATATAATACCCATTTGGGCAAATATATATGTTTCCCAGATGGGTTTGCCCAGCTTACTCCCATGTGATACCCATATGGGCATTTACAAATGTTTCCCATATGGGTCTGCCCATTTTATTCCCATATGATTCCCATTTGGGTAAATATATATGTTTCCCAGATGGGTTTGCCCAGCTTATTCCCATATGATACCCATTTGGGTAAATATATATGTTTCCCAGATGGGTTTGCCCAGCTTATTCCCATATGATACCCATATGGGCATTTACAAATGTTTCCCATATGGGTCTGCCCATTTTATTCCCATATGATTCCCATTTGGGTAAATATATATCTTTCCCAGATGGGTTTGCCCAGCTTATTCCCATATGATACCCATTTGGGCATTTACATATTATGTTTCCCAGATGTTTTGCCCAGCTTATTCCCATATGATACCCATATGGGCATTTTAATATGTTTCACAGATGGGTTTGCCCATGTTATTCCAATATGATACCCATATGGGCATTTACATGTTATTCCCATATGGGTTTTCCCAGTCTTTTCCCATATGGTTCCCATATGGGCTGGCCCAAGTAGATCTCAAAATGGGTTAACCCATATGGGTCCCACAAGGGATACATATGGGATTTATATGGGTTCCCTTTTGCCCAGATGGCCCGGATGGCCCGGATGATGCCCATATGGGCCCCACATGGGCCTGTTACCTGGGTATGGACAAGAAGACAAGAACACAAGTTGTTGGAACTCGGCAAGTCGACTTGTTTGGGACAAGAAGACGAGCTTGTCTTCTCGTTTTCTTGTCCTAAGCAAGTCAACTTGCCGAGTTCAAACAACTCTTCATCTTTTCTTCTTGTCCTGAACAAGTCGACTTGCCGAGTTCCAACAACTTGTCTTCTCATTTTTTGACTCAAATAGTAGACTTGCCGAGTTCTAAATACTTATCGTCATTTAACCATTTAACCTCTTCTTATCTCGTCATCTTGTTGGCTCTTATAAGCTTCCGTACTGCAGCCCTCTCCCCCGAGGATTTTCAAAGTTCCGATATTCGGGCAACCACCCTGATAGCAGAAAGTGTTAAAAAATGATGTGAAATTTACGTCGTGGTTTTCGTCTTTTTTACGTCCTGTAATTACGTCAATAAGACGACAACTTGCACCAACGCAAGACGTCAAGAGGACGTCTTATTTTGACGTCATCTCTACGTCTTGTACACTGTAACAACTAAAGTGCTACTTTTAGGGGCATGTATAGTGACTGCACCTGAAATGCTGTTTATAGCACTTGTAGTGTGCTAATTTACCAGCAAAAAAAAATGTGACCGTGGCGAGCCTCGAACCAGGTTCCGCTGATTGAGAGACGCTGACGTTACCGATGGACTAACGAATGCTTCTTGCAATCCAGTTTAGTCATGGGAGTCAAGTAGATAACATGAACTATGTGGTGTCGTAAATTCAATATGATCTGCTCTAAATCGTACAATGTGAGTTAGTCTAGCGGTAATGCCAGCAATTCTCGATCAGCGGACCCTGGTTCGAAGCTCGCCCAAATCATTTTTTTAATGAATGTTTAGCAGTTTAAGGAGCCGGTCCAGCTCCCGTGAAAGTGCTGAAATAGCACGCTGTGTGCATTCAATAGCACTCTGAGTGCAGTCCCTATACATGCCCTCAAAAAGTGCTATATACGCACTTCAGTTTTTACAGTGTGCAGATGACGTAAAAATAAGACGTCCTCTTGACGTCTTCCGTTGGTGCAAGTTGTCGTCTTATTGACGTAAGTACAGGACGTAAAAAAGACGAAAACCACGACGTAAATATCACGTAATTTTTACCACTTTCTGCTATCAGGGCACCACTTCATATTCGGGCAGCGAGGAGAAAGAATATCCACATATAATTTGGGCAGCGAAGTTCAGAGATAATTATGTAATTTCTGTATGTAACTTCTGTACATTTTCTCTTCGAAACCTTTTTTTTTTAATTGCGCGTTCGCTTCGCTTGCTGGCAAACATTCAGAAATTGAAAAGTTAATATTTAGGCAAAATGCGGCCCCCTTTGGCAATGCCTGTAGACCCCTCCCCAGAGGATTTTCAAACTTTCGATATTCGGGCAACCACCACTTCATCTTCGGGAAGCGAGGAGAAAGAATATCCACATATTCGGGCAGCAAGGTTCCGAAATAATAATGTAACTTCTATATGTAACTTTTGTACATTTTCTCTACAAAAAAGTTTTGAAAAATTTGCTTGTTCGCTTTGCTCGCTCGCAAAGATTAAAAAATGACAAAGTTGATATTTCAGCAAAAGCCGTCCGCCCCACCTTGCAAAAATAGGCCTGTATGATAAAGATCTCCACATCTGTGATTGTCTTGTATTATTTGTGGGGGATTAGGGTGCAGCATTTCTGTCGGAAATTTTGGGTGTCGCACCCCCCCCCCCCCATTCAAAATGTTCTAGCGACGCCCCTGCTTGAATTTCCAACGCGTACGGCCGGGCGAAAGTTTTATACCAATGGGGGTTCACCTGACGCCTTCATGACCTAGTTTTATCGGTTCGGTGTAAAAATGCCAGAGGAAAAAATGTCAGAGGTAAAAATGCCAGAGGAAAACATGCCAGAGGTAAAAATGCCAGAGGTAAAAATGCCAGATGTAAAAACGCCAGAGGTTAAAATATGCTAGTACCCCCCCCCGGATATAGCATGCATGTATTGTTTTCCACTCGCTTTCAGTTGACGACTCCCTTTTTTTTTAACACTTCAATATTATATTTTCTTTTTCACATTTAATTCGGTTTGAATATATATGCATCTTGTTTATAACTTAATGTGCATGAGCTCCCCCGTATTAATGTTGATGAGGCTGTAACTCTCGATGTTTGTGTGACGGCCTCTACATTTGCTGAAGAAGGGAGAACTGAAAAAGAAAAAAGCGGAGGTACACAAGTACAGATATCGAAAAGCAAACTAGTCAAGTTCATTTGGTCAAGTCAGGGACCGCGGAACCGGGGGGGGGGGGGGGGGGAGGCTGGGGGCTGCAGCCCCCCACTTTTTTCATTAAACACGTGCAAACGTATGGCAGTGCAAAAATGTGGTATACACGTGTTAAAGGCGGTCAGTCGTCGGTGCCCGTGTATTTCTATGCTGTCCCACCTAAGGCAAGTTCGGAGATTTCCGGAATCGCTCGGACAATTTGTAAATAGCCTGCCAGCGCAGGGGCGAGAGCTGAGCTTGCCAGCAATACGCTATGTTTCAGTTTCGGGGATACTCCATGCTATGGTCTATGCCTAGGCTAGAGGCACGAAAATAATAGCGGTTTTCGAACGAAATGGAGGTCGAGAGGAGAGACAGTCAGACGAGATTACGTATCCACAGCGCGTACAATTTGTGGATTGAACACAAAGAAATAAATTTGGAGGTCGGCTGCTTGTTTCCTCCAAGGAAAGTTTGAATAAAAAGTTCGTGTTGTATCTGCTTGAGCTGCACACCATTTGCAAATCGTACAGTGTACCTCCACGGGCTACGGTCGCCAGCGCCGGGTGCGCCCCGGAGGTGAACCCTGGCGATGGCCTTACACCCACTAATATTCCCTTCCACTCTCTCTTTTATTCTCACTTACGTTCCGTTTCTCTATCTCATCTTTCACTCTCTCTCTCTCATGACCTTGATAATTTATCTCCCTTGTTCTCTCTCTGTCTCCCTCTCTCCCTCCTCTTTCTCTTCTCTTTCTCTTCTCTGGCTGATTTCGAAAGAGGGGAATCAATCTTTAATAACTGGACACTAAGTGAATGGCCATCGTGCAAAGAGTTGACAGGAATTATTTTTAAAATAAGAAAAAAAAAAGGGGGCCTGATAATAGAATTATAGATTAATCTTAATTTTGTATTGATAAACTTGAGGAGGAAAACTTTACTTGACAGCCCTGATTCTAGCTCGTTCCGTTTCTCTATCTTATCTTTCACTCTCTCTTTCTCTCATGACCTTGATAATTTTTCTCCCTTGTTCTCTCTCTCTCTCGACTATTTCCCTCCTGTTTCTCTTCTCTCCTATCTCACTCCATATGCCTTCCTCCACGTATATACATTGTACAGTGGAACCTCCTTATAAAGAACAATGGTATAACAAACTCATTATAAGACAGTATTTTTGCCAGTCCCCACTTTTTTGTATTCTATTGTATTTTAGCCCTGGTATAACAAGGTTTTGATATAAAGAGGGAATTTCCTTGGTTCCAAGAAGTTCATTAATGATGCTCCACTGTACAAAAATAAAATGAAATAAAAGGTATGTAGATTACAATACTTCAAAACTTGTGACACGTACACACAATGAAGAGTACTTTTTCATGCTGTCTTCCTTTACTTCCTTACATGTTACATGCAGTGCCATTGCAAATGGCAAATCACAAGGAAAAAGAAAAGTAGAAAAGGTGTTCCTGTATGTAATACTTTTAAGTTTCTTTAAAATAATACATGTATAACTTGTAATAAAACTACCCAAGTGAGAGTAAAAATCAACTGAACATTGAAACTATATTGTCAACACTAAAATATATACAAAAATCAGCTCGGTAGTATAAAACTATACTTTCAACAGTATATAGGCATACCATATGGAATAGCAAATGGCATATAAAAAAATTAACAGAAATGTCCCTGTATGCATAATACATACGTTTCTTAAAAATTATATAACTGCTGATAAATCTATACAACTAGTATGAGAAGAAATCAACTTCATATTGCAAAACTATTATTTCAACACTAAATGTGCATGTTTCAAGGCAAGTTTGTGGATCTAGAATACATGTATATCAAATTGTAATAAATAAAATACAAAAATCAGCTGAGAAGTGTAAAACTATACTTTCAACAGTATACATGTAGGCATACTTCAGGAAAGGTTTGTGGATCTATGCATATTGCATAAGCAAATTCTAAAACGAACAGTGTATACATATCACAATAAAAGTACATGTAAATCTTGGAAGGAAAACAAGTTCACTATTTAGTGTGATCACCTTATCAAAGGCTACCCAACATTCAACTGAAAATGGCAACGTTCACTGGCAGATTTATTTTGGACATACATGTATGTATAGTTTTCATATTGCATTATATTATGGACATTCACACAGGAATATGCTGGCAAGGATATTTTCATTGAATATTGCAACATTGACATATTGCAGTTTATAATACCATAAATACCTAAATAAAATGATTACAGTCCGGAACACAGATACATGTAGGTACAAAAGATATGTTGTTAAATGTACGTCACACACAATCACTTATACGCTGGCAAGTGGTATTGTTTGGTTGTAATTACATGCATTGATACAATATATTACAATCGTTTTGATCAACCACTTCTTATGATCACCAAATGGCAAACTCTTATTGAAGTTTATGTACATGTAATTCATGTGCATCTCACTTCACACAATGTACATCATGTAGCAAACCCAATGGACTGCTAGTTCATCTAAAAACAGCATGACAAATCAGACTAAATATTCACCATAAATAGAAAAACATCACAGAAGACATGCATATTCATGATCATGGAATGCGTTGAAATACACAGGGAAAAATAGATTAAATAAAGTTTATACAATGTCATAACGGAAACCCTTCATCAGAAAAGATTCTTGGTTTGTTTCAAATGACATGAATATATTTCCTCTCTGATAAATGTTAACGTAAATATTATGTTAAATGATTACACACAGAAAATGCTTTCTTTTGTACATACATACTACAATCACCAAGAAAAAGGTGAATATAAACAGGAACTATAATAAACAATTTTTTTAAAGAAGGATAACAGTTCTATGTCCAGCAGATCTAAATTTCAACAATAAAAGGAGACATAAAAAAGATCAAGACCAGTATTGATGTTAGATGGATTTCAATCTTGTACTCCATTGACGAAGCCCTTGTAAGCCCTCGTGGGGAATAGATAGGCATACCTTATCCGCAGTGTAGCACATGATGGAACAACTCTCCTGTTTCCTGCTCCCAAGTACCCATGGTGAATATTAGACCTAGTGAATATATACGTGAATTGTTTGTAGGCATAATGCCGGTACAATTCATTCAACCTCGGAATGTCCCTTGGAAATTCATTGTTGCTTGCTGCCATGCATGCAACCAAGACATTGCCATTTAGAAATGCATCAGTGAAGTATTGAGCAGTCATGACGCAGGTGCGGACATGGCAACACACACATTCTCTACCTCCTTTGGCATGGGCACATATCTTCCACCACATCTACACCATGATGCAGGCCGGCTGCTCGGTCCAGGCCTTTCTTCAGCAGGTTGGGTAGGCTCTACAGCTGCTATGGCATCCAAGTAAACATCTGTGAATCTGCAGAGGAACTGGATGGTGACGCGTTCTAGATCAGCTCTCTCTCGATCCATCACAAATTTCTACATTGAGTAAGAAAAAAGAAAAACAACAGTGAATAAAGTAAGGAAAAAATAAAGTAAGGAAAAAATAAAGTAAGGAAAAAATAAATGTAAATAATGTAAAGTGCACATTCCACCCTGTTCAAAGTTCAAGTATGGAAATACTGTTTTGGTGAAAAAATCATAAAATTATTAAATTTGTAGGGGAAAATATTAATAGGTTCCATTGTATTGATATATTTGGTACCACTAGGTGTATTTGAATCTTTGGAGTCACAATTAGATATACATACATACATGTGTGTATACATTCAAACATTACTGTGACTCTGACTTGCAAAAGCCTGTACTAGACTTCCCCCCTTCAAATCAATTTCTGTTGGTATCTTTACAGGGGGGGGGGGGGGAGGTACTTCGTCACAGCTCACACAGGTGAAGCCAGTTCGCCAATCACCAATTGACATGTCTGGTGTTGATTCTAATTACATCTTGGCATACCTTCATTTATAAATAGATTCCTTCTTCTTCTCATTCTTCCTTCTTCAGTTTCATTTTGAATGAAGATTCTTACATTACAAACACACTATCTCAGACCTAGGCCCTGGCTGTGACATCTCACATTCACACTATAATTAAATTATATTTCTCTTGAGTCTTAATTTAGTTATTACACAATGACAAATCGCAAGAAAAATGATCTAATTTGTTGCATAGACCTTGGTTCGGATAAATAGGCTGAGATAATGATCTACCGTACTCACATTTGAAGTTGATTCATCGTCATCGCAATCGGGTTCCCGCGGTTGATGCACGGGCGACGTTTCCCGCAGGAACACCGCAGTGTGCAGGGATGGCCTTCACTCTTGCAAGGGCACATCCGTCTGCCCGTTTTGTATCAGCACTGCAGCCGCTAGCTTCCTGAACATTTACAGGCAGTCGGCTCCAAATCTCCCTCCACGTTTAGAATTGAGATATCTGTCGCTAACTCCGAAATACTGAAAGTGTCATCCATAATAAAGATGAAATTGCTTTGTTCTACAGTATAAATATAATGGTACGGCGTCAGACAGCAGATTGCAGGATACACATAGCGCAAAACATGTATTCGTTCGCAATTCAGTACAAGTTACAATATCACAGCGATCTATGCGGATTTTTGCCGAGGAGAAAGACATTTCGCTGATCCTCAATATACTTTCGACTATACCTAATTTCGTATGCGCAAGAACTATTTTGCAGCATCAGCAAACACAGATTTTCCCCATTGAAACCGGCGACTGACCGCCTTTAAAAAAGGAGTCGTCAAGTGAAAGCGAGTGGAAAACAATACATGCATGCTATATCCGGGCGGGGGGGGGGGGGGGGGGATGGGGGGGGGGGGGGGTGGGTGGGTACTAGCATATTTTTACCTCTGGCATTTTTTCCTCTGGCATTTTTACCTCTGGCATTTTTACCTCTGGCATTTTTACCTCTGGCATTTTTACCTCAGACATTTTTTCCTCTGGCATTTTTACCTCTGACATTTTTTCCTCTGGCATTTTTACCTGGCACCGTTTGATCTCATCGTACTCTCCATACGACGTCGTGTAGCCTTTGTGCGTCCTTCGGGTAAACTTTTTAATAAGAAATTCACATCTTCGTGAAGCCTTCGCGTGTGGTTCGGGTGCCGTCGTGTGACCTTGTGTAGGCATCGTACTTGTTTCGGCTGTTGATTGGGTGTTGACCAAGATCGGGGCCAACTTCGCGCGAAATCGATAATTCCATATTGGTATGGCCATCTTGTCTTAAATTCGGGACAGTGTGACGCCAGCATAAAGTTATCTGAGACAAAGGCTTAGACCCCGAGTCCAACATAAACCGTTGTTGGTTTAGTTAGATCGAGAGACAGGTCTAAACTGGGGTTAGTAGCAGAATACGGTTCTTAGTGTGCAGTCAATAACTTACCCTTTTCACAGCAATTGGATCCACACTATTATCACAAGTACCCTCTTCAAGGTGAGCTTCTGCTGTTCGATAAACCCTGACCTAAATCATCATTGGGATATGGAGAAAAATGGAGAATATTGGTCAAGTATTTTCTAATAATAATAATAATAATAATGAGGCACACCGCAATGCAATGGGGCAGGATCTGATTTCGCGTCATCAATACATGCAATCTGCTCCCGTTGAGACAGGTATGATCGGAACCATTTGAGTGCTTTCCCACGGATACCAAGTGATGAAAGTGTATTCAGTAGAATATGGTGGTTCAGCGTATAAAAGGCTGATGACAGGTCTAACATCACGGCTGCAGTAATTTGGCAAGCGTCCATCTTTGAAAGGATGTCATTGGAAAAGTTAACGAGTAGTGTTTCAACACTGTGGTGAACACGGTAAGCAGATTGCCTATTGTCAAGAAGATTGTTGTGTGTAAAAAACTCTGTCAGTCTTGTGAAGACGGTACGTTCAAGAAGTTTGGACAGGTAAGGAAGGTTAGAAACCGGTCTGTAGTTCTTCAGTGTTTCAGCATCGAGGGATGGCTTTTTTCAGAAGAGGGTGTATAAATGCCATCTTACAAGTCCTTGGAACAGTAGCCTGTTGAAAACTCAGGTTACAGATGTCAGATATAACATATAATCTTGACGCAATCTTTCAGTAGCTTTGTAGGAATCGGATCAAGTCCACTAGTCTTAGGTGGCATCTTTCTGATGAGAGATTCAGTCTCATCTGCTGTAGTAGGTTCGAATTCATCTAAAACAGCGGAACTCCGGACAGGTGGAAGTGATGTCACATCAGGAGAGAGGCTGTTGCAGATTGCATCAATCTTAGCGACAAAGAAGTTACTGAAGCGTTGAGCCAACATCTACTGCAACCGCGAGATAGAAGGGGTGAAGACTGCTTCCGGTGTAGGAGTCGATTAGCAGCACGAAATAAGAGCTGTGTGTCATTCCGGCAGTCTTCGATGGTGGCTCTGTGGTAGGCACATTTGGCTTTACGAACCAGGTTGTTGACATGGTTCCGTTGTTCATAGTACAATTGCCGATCGATCTCCAGTTTAGGTCCCGATTGATACTTCCGTTCAAGTTGCCTGCGTTTACGCTTTGCAGCCGCTATCTCCTGGTCAAACCACGGAGCATCTGGTTGCTTCATAGCTCGCCTTGTAAGAGCTGGAACATGCGTTTCAAGTATACCAGTTAGGATGGAGTTATACTGCTCCACAGCATCACAGACTGTTTCCGAGATGGAGGGCCTGATACAGTACTGCTCTGCTGAACATCCGTGGCAAACAAAGTTCTATCAATCTCCTTGATGTTCCGGAGAACCATAATTCTCTCAGTCCTTGGCGGCTTACTTAGATGCAAATTACACATGATTGCGGCATGGTCAGATATTCCGGGTCTGACGACAAGGTCTGAGAAGATGTTCTTGTCAATGGCACGTGAGATGAAGACATCTAAAATGTGGCCGCGATCGTGAGTTGGTGAAGAGACAGCTTGCACAAGTCCATGACCGATGAGTAATTCATCGAATTTCCTGGTGTTCGGTGAAGAAAGGTTGTCAAGTTGGATGTTAAAATCACCAGTTATTATGATTATTATCCAGCATCAGAGAGAACTCTTCAAGGAAGTTAGAGAAGGCAGACTGGGAGCCCGGTGGTCTGTAAATAACAATAATGTCCACACTAGTGCTGTTGGATGTTACTGAAGCTGACATTATTTCAAAGGTGTCAAAGTTGTCACACCCTGATGAAGATGTGAACATCAATTTCAGTTCATCACGATACAGAAAACCGACACCACCGCATCTTCTGTTGATGCGAGTTCCAAAGTATCTCCTCACATGAAGATGCCTATTGCTTGTAGACACAGAGCTGAGGTTGTCCTGAATGCAAAGAACTGATCCCTTGCACAAGAGGGCAATGAAGTTTAGCTTGATGATCTCCATTGTCAATGTCTTGTTGAATACACAGGTTGCAGGTTGAGCGAAGAGGGTGCAGTACACAGGAAAACATGCAGGATAGCCTGTACAATATACTGTACATGTAAGAAAATATTTTCTTAGAAAACCAATACAAAATGAACTCAAGCTGCCGAGATAATTTCCGTACAGGGTCTATGAACATAGATCAAACATATAATACAAATATAAATACCAAAAAAAAATAAATAAATAAAAATGTTTTTGGTTATTTGCTCAATATCTTTGAAGGAAGAGGTCTGCATGGTGGTACCGATAACGTGAAGGAGGTTTACGGTTCAGCATGTGGTTGGTCCTGAAAAGGACTAATGAGTAATAAGAAGAAAGTGGAGAAAAGTGGAGAGAAGAAAAGGAAAGGCGAGATAGAAATTCAGAGAGTGTAGAAGCAATCTTTCTTGAAAGTGGGAAGTCCTGAAAAGGACGGCAAACCAGATGAGAAGGCTGAGAGTGGAGAAGACTCGACGTTGTCCATAATAAGTTGACTTGCCGAGTTCCTAGGCGTTTCGGACAGGCTTGTCCGAAACGTCGAGTCTTCTCCACTCTCAGCCTTCTCATCTGGTTTATAGTCCTTTTCAGGACTTCACACTTTCAAGAAAGATTGCTTCTACACTCTCTGAATTTCTATCTCGCCTTTCCTTTTCGTCTCCTCTCAACTTTTCTACACTTTCTTCTCCTTACTCAGTAGTTCTTTTCAGGACTAACCACATGGTGAACCGTAAACCTTCTCCACGTTGCTTAATATTATTTGATAATTGTTTCATATTAATCAAAGAAAATAAAACCAAACTCATTTAGTGAAATAATCGAAGAATAATCTCGGAGGTTAATTGCAGCACGACTAAAATCAAGGCGGTATTCTATTTTGTTTTCTTTGTTCTGATTTATGTTGTATTTATTTACTGTTTTATGAGCAATCGATCTCTCCGAACACAAAAGTCCAAACCTCTCCACTACTAGACACAAATTTCACACCTCTCACAAATCCCTTGTGAAATCATCGAACGATGCAAAATTCGTGGATTGATGTACAAACTTGGAACATCTGTAAATAACTACCATCGCTAATTGGCTTTTCAATTAGCTGTAAAAGCTATAAGAAATCAAGATGATGCTCATCTACGGCTGATCGGACAAATCTATTTTCTTATACAGTTATAAACATGATAAATGCACGTCTACCTGTTCTCCTTTGGGAATTCCTCAGTTTTCCTAATTTGTAGATTTAAATTTGAACCTTATCTCAGAATTCAAAGTTCTGATACGATCTGTGTATTCGAAAATGTGATTATAATGGAAATGTGGGCGTTTCTTCAACAACTTTGATCTTTTTCGAAAAAAATGTGCACTTTCTTTAGCCAATATATACGAAAGGAAAAAATATTTAAATATATTACCTTAATAGTTGCTTCATTAGGGGGAAGCATCTCTAGTAAGGCCTGATGCACTTCATCAACCATCATAATGATTTGGCAATAGAACAGAAGGGCTGGCTCTCCGTGTTTCTCTACAGTCCACTTGACAGTTCTTGCCATCAAGCGATGGAACATTCCATCTTTGTTATTAAGAAACAACCGATTAAAAATATATATATCTTCAATTAAGTTAATACGTGAAAGTTATACATTTGTTAGGGCAAGATAATAAACGTTCTTTATAACTACAGTACTTATTCCTTTCTCTTGTCTTTGCATTGTTCCTTATCCTGTTTGATGTTGCCTCCCCGCTACATCATTTTAACAACAGGTCCCCTTTGCTTTCACAGGTCACCCACCCTTGAGCTTGGGGCTCATCACTCTCCTTGGATCTCCACGCCTTTGTATTTGTTTTAATCCCCCTCCACACCCACTTGACTCATGGTTTTTGACTCCCCACACTCCCCTTTTGTTCCCATTGTTTTGTGTCCACAGCTCCTCCCTTACAGTTCCTGTTACATGTACTTTGTTTGTGTCTGTAGTCTATGTATATGCTTGTCTTGCTTTTTATGTTTGTCTTTTTGCTCTGACGAAGATTATGCTGGGATCGAAAGCTCAGGCCCCTTTTGACTCCATTTTACTCCATTGGCTCGCTTTTATTGGATAAGCAGTTTTCAGCAGCTTGTTTTCGATATTCTTTATAACTACATACAAAATAATTCCGCAAAAGACGCCTGCCTTTCAATGTCTTAATGCAAGTTTGACATGTTCGATGGGTTTACCTGGAAGGAAGCCTCTGAAGTCTACATAAAAGTCACGGGAAGATTTGATTTGTTTCATGTCCTCTTCCGAGCATCGTGAGGTTATCATAGAAGGGACATAGTAGCACTTCCCGACATCCGCAGTTTCGCCCTGGATCTATGGTGGAGAGGGCAAGTCCAAACAAGCAGTAGCCGTATAAACAAAATCAAAGAATGTACACGGCTAGGCAGGCTGGGGGTAATGGGGCAAATGAATGTTCAAATCTTTCATTGATAATTTAGAGAGATATAATGTCATTGCTGCCTCGTTAGTACTTTGATCCAATTTAAAAGCCAAGAAATTTCTTCGCAAGTCAAGTTTTGCCAAAGTAGCGAGTGCTCGGTCATGTATATTTTCCATACTCATAGTGTCATCCTTTTGAATAACACTACGAGTCATCCTTTTGAATGGACCCTATACCATAATTTTATAACAAAATCAATTCAGGCAGATATGCAGTGACATTTATGTTTTGGGATATTTCAAAGGTGTGTACTTTTTTACACTGTCAGCATGTGTATACATTTCAAATAAAATTACAGATAAACCTGAAATAAATCTTGCCAAGTTACAACTAATAAAGTTCTTTAATCTAAGCTTTGGATAAATTCTGACAAGCTCTATGTCAATTTCCTTTTGGTGCTTATTTTAGTTCAAATATGCCGCACCAATAGGTTCAAAATTTGTTTTTACCTACTACAGCACAAAATAAAGGATTAGAAATATAAAGAATTTTATATATGGCTTACTGGTAAAGGCTGTACTCTGGAGCGACTATTGATCGGCTTTGTGGGAGCCTCACAGATGAGGTCAAACTTATCCATAAGCTCCACCAGAGTTTCCTTCTGGTCTAGGAATCCCTTCCACACGTCTTGAATCAACTTATCCTCGAGGATGCCATCCTTCTCCAGGGTGGACCAAGCATCACTGACAATTCTCTTCTATGTCGTAAAATAAATCAAGGGCACACATATAAAAATGTAACATCTAGCATCTTATTTCCATTTAAGCTATTGCACAAAGTAATGGCGATAGTCATAGCTTATTCTACTTTAGGACAATTACAATTATTCCTGATATTCCTTCTACATGTTCTAAGTTTTAGAATACGCTTTATATATTTACTGTTGATATGATACCATTTTGTGATTTTTTTTTTGTCATCTAGGAAGTTTGAAAATTGATGCATTAAAATTTCCTAATCTACCCTGCCGATTTTCAAATGAATATCAGTCAATCAGATACACTTCCGGTTGTCACAATAAGACCAATATTAAGAAGATCAATGGATCATATGTATTCCGTTCAAACAATATTTGCTCAGTTTGTGGATTCTTTTCATTGTAAATACTTGAACTCGCTTCTCGAAACGTCTACAATCAAAGAGCTGTTTAAACGCTTGCAAGTAAATGGCTCTCTTACCAAAGGATATAATTTCATTACAACTCTTCTTCCTGTAAGAATCTCACTAGAATGAAAAGCCAAAAAGTTTGTTTTGTTTATTTAGATATACATGTATTGCCTTTGTTATTGATATGCTAATTTCTTCGCTGATGACTTTTATATTATTACCATTATCACTATCAAATTAATTGACTTCAATGAGAATGCCGTTCTCACCCTCTTGGCGAGCTCTGGGACAGATATGACCTGCTTAAAGACATCGATTAGCCATTGAGGATTCAGGATAACAGTTTCTTGCAGAAGAGACTTGTGGTCTTCAATACCTCCATAATAAACTATGTATCCAAGGTCATGGTAGAAAGTCAACATCGTGAGCAGTTCCGTCTCTGAATTGATTTTCGTTGAACGTACACGCTCCCTGACCTATTGTAATGTTAGTTATTCTTAAGCTAATATGAAAAGAGATCTCGCAGTTTTAACCATGATGTAATAAGCAATAGCGGTTGACACAGCTACTTTAGAAAGGAAGATATAATTGCATATCGGTCATTGAATGAAAAGGAAAATTAACAAAAATCATTGAGATAAACATTCTTGTAATTTCCAACAGAAAAGAAGAAATTTATTTGTGTACTTAACAGATACTTATGGCCTTCGTGTAAAGTTGTAGTGTATCCTTTATTATAGGCAAGTAAATGATAACAGTGACACTATACAGGGCTTTTGCTAAACAGTCGGGTAACGTCGCGTCGCGTTGGTAGAAATTTTCCGAACATTTTTCAGGAATTTTATGTATGGTATCTTTTTTTTAGGAGCAAAAAAAAAAAAAAAAAAAAAAAGAAAAGGAGATGGGAAAAAAAGGTGGCCTGATGGCAGCATGAATTAATTATTTGATTTCTTATGCCATGAATAAATCGATTGTTGGATTAATTAATTATTCAATTAATCACTGTTTTATTGAACTTTGGATTGAAAACACAGAGATGTTTAATAATTTTAATAATTTTAGCTGTGTTTACGTTTTCCGGATTTTCTGGAATGGCCTGAGCTGCGGATGGCCTAGCCTAGGTTGCAGGCACAAACCCTGGTCAGTCGTAAAAGAGTGCCTGCACTGTAAGACTACTATAGCTACTCCTTCCGACCAGAAGGTAGCTGAATTAGGCTTCTGTCAAGACACAATGATTTTCTGATAAAGTGTCAAATTAGGGTCTGTGCTTGCAGACTAGGCCTAGCCTGCCTATACACGTACGGTACGTGTAGGCTAGTCATGCTCTGGTCTACGCTGCATATCTTTTCATGCGTAAAGTGCTTTGCACTGTGTCACGATCATCGTCACCATCATCATCAGACATCATCCGTGAAAGTACAGGCCACCGGGATGGTGTATCATCGTACGATGGCTTCAAGTTCAAGCTCAGCCTCAGGGTCAGGGGAAGATGGTGACAGGTAAGCATTATATTAGTCTGTTAGTAGCTTCAATTAATTTAATCTAGTTTTGTTACCTTTACTTACGTCTACTGACTACCATCGATCGACATCTTCAAGACACGAGTCAAAGATGTCGGCATACATTAACCCAAAATATGAGAACAATTTGTATATAGTGTAGATGCGTTCGTTTTGGGAATTATTATTTTTTTAAAATAAGTTTTCGAGCAACACGTTTGATCGGCTTTTGCTAAACATTCTTCCATCCTTCCTACCCTTCTATTCTCTCTTTATAGTTCATGTTTTTCTTTGCATTATCCTTCTATTGTTTTCTTTATTCCTTTGTTTGTCGTTTTTAGCCTGAAAACGGGAATCATACTGAGATGGACTCTTTTTCAATTTGTCCCCTTCCTGAAAAATGTTCGAAAATTTCTACCAACACGACGCGACGTTACCCCGACTGTTTAGCAAAAACCCTATACAGAGCCACAGTCGAGTAACGTACTTAAAACAATTAAGAAATGTCTACAACATTTTTAACATGTGGATAAAAGTACATTATGTTTTTACCTGGTCTAATGACTCATAGTTAGTTTCGTTTCCCGCAAGGTTCTGTTCAAATTCGAGCCATCTGAGTGGAATCTCCTCTTTCATGTATGGCTCCTCCAGCGCTACTTCTTCTATGCGTTCCCTCAGTGCAACCAGCTAGAAACGAATGGAAACAGTAAAAAAGAGAACCCGCTATTTGCTAAGCATTCGACCATTGTTGTTTCTTTCTTCTTTTAGGATAGAGCAGATTATAACTAACAGATTGCACATCTCCATTTCTCGTTTCGCAATGAAATTCACCGCACATTAACTCATGCAGGGAAATGGCAAATGCCAATGAAACAGCAAACAGCATTGTGCCAATTCATTTCATATTTCCGTATTAAAGATATGGTGTGTGTGTGTGTGTTGATCTCTCGTTTACAGAAAAAGAAGTAGAACGCCAAATCTTGTTTGTGTGCTTGTTGGTTGTTGGTTGTTGTTATTTATTTATTTATTTTTTTAAATATTTATTCATACATTAAACATGGTAATAAAAAAATATATGCATGGAAAAAGACCTCTTGTATCAATCAGGCATGACTATTTTATACGTCTATGGGAATCTTCCTTCAACATCACTATACCGGCACTATACGCAGTGACATGAAAGACATGATTCTCCACTCTGAATGAAAGCATGATGCGAGCCTGAATTTAAGAGTTAAAAAAAATAATAATACTAAAAATCCATCGAGGATTTTATCGAAGCGTCATTACTACACCTCTTCGTCGTCATGGCCAAGGCTGTTTTCTATTGCATAGTACTTGGGTTCCACGTGGCACTGAAATGGCGTTTTCATTATAGATTCGCTGATTCTCCCAAATGCAGAGTTGATCTAGAATAAAGAAATAGACCGTAGATTCTATACAAGGAGGCCATTCCAGGGATAATAAATGTACTGTTTTGTGCATCTTCTAGTAATATATTTTATCATTTGAAAAAGTGTATGCATTTCAAGTCACAGTTCGATCTATATTACCACAGTTACTGTACTGCAACAGAAATCGTTTTCTTTTTGTAAATATCTATTTTGCTCGCTATTCTCATGAATTGTATAATTCATAGAATTATGGATCCAATGATAATGCAACATTACTAGGGTGATATCACATGGTTTGCTACATCATTTTAACAACAGGTCCCCGTCTAATAAGCAGTTGCGATTGATAAAGATTGATCGCAACGATGTTTTAACGATTGATAAAGTGTAAGTAACGCGACAGTCGTCCCTATATAATGTCTTTGATTTTAGTCTAAGAGGAAAAAAGTCACAATGTTAATGTGCAATAATGCTATAAGTTTTGTTTAAAAACGAAAAGATTTAATATAAATAAAAGCTTTGATTTTGAAAGATTAATCTAGTAGCGAAGGTTTGAGTAGATGAGGCTCAAGCCTCATCTACTCAAACCTTCGCTACTCAATCCATCGCTACTCATCCATCGATCATCAGCCAAGTCTTCTCATCTCATCTGGTTTACAGATCATCCATCACCCTTCACCTATCCATATACCTGGTGAACCAGTAAACCTTCCTATTGGTTTACAGTCCTTTTCAGGACTTCACCCATTGTCAGGAAAGAATATTTCTTCTTTTCTCTCTTGTCATCCTTTCTCGTCTATCCATTTCTAATTTCTTATTTTCCCTTTCCTCCTACCAACACACATGGTGAACCGTAAACCTTCTCCACGTTACATTACCATTGTTCTTCTTTTGTCTCCTTTCAAGTCTTCACGATGTGTTCCAACAATGAAAATTGGCGGAGATATGTTGTCAGGTTTAGAAGAGTTCTTTTCTTTTGTTGCTGGTGGTGCAGCATGTGCGTAGATGGAACGAAGCCAAAACATAATGAACTCTAGACAGGTCAGTTCTGATTTCGTGTGTCTTCTTGCCTACGTTTTAATAGTAACGTTATATATATTGGGTGATCATTACGTGACTCTATAAATACCTAGACCAACACTTGGTATAAAATATAAAATGCTTCACCTTTAACATGTACAGGTTTATAACAACATACTTACTGTATATTTGCAGGGACTGCGATATCTTGCCATGACCGAGGGGACGCGACATTGAGGTCGCATATAGTGGCCGGGCGGGAAATGGGCCCATCCCACCTCCCCCTTGCCCATAGGCAATAGGAGGCTTTTCCATTTTTAAGTCTATAAACTTTGTGTTATAGTTACGCCACTGGGTGAGGTCGCGTTGGAACCGAGCGATAAGAATGGGCATTTTGTAGCTTCAAACTGTGCATGTTAGAACATTAATAGGTTTCATAATTAAACTTATCTAAGTGTCAATCCTGTTTTTTCTTGATGGGGTTATGCAGCATGAGATTATCATTCAGAGGAGATCTGAGCGATGATTTCAAAATTGGCCGACGTCTCCCCTTACCAACAATACTACATAAAAAACTTTGGAATTTTGAAATGAATCAGATTTTGAATTATTAGTGCACGACTCTTAGTCACAATTTCAAGGGATACTTACAATTGTCTATAGAATCTGATTTTTAAAATAACATATATCTCTTATTAAACAACATAAAAATATAATGTAAGTCGGATGACGTGTATCAATTTCAAGTTACCCGTTCGACTAAAATAAAATCCCAGTTGTCAAAAGTCATGGTTACGGTCCGAAAGGGCCGTCGCTATGGTAACGCCCTAAAAATGTCAGAAAAAACATATTTCTGAAATAAAAAAGCATAAAACATAATAGAAGTGTTTAAAATATCTATGTCATGCCAACAGTTTGACTTCCATCAAAATCTTGGTCATGCAAAGTCATATTTGTGCCACACCATGGTACGACATGGTAGAAATTGGTATTTTAAGAAAAAATGTAGAATATCTGTATAAAAAAAAAACATATAGAAATGTCTAAGTACACATACTTTCCACTTCTTTGGTTTTTTCAGTCTAGATGTAGATTTTGTGGTAATAGGACAGTTGCTATGGCAACAAAATGATGCAAAAGTTAAAGTAGGTATGCGCGGCTTATGAAATCAATTGAAGTGCATTGGTTAATATACCTAAAATCTACCCCTGCCCTTGGAAACATTTTCTTCTCTCACTCTGTTCTTTCTTGTTACCCAGATGTCTCGGCCATAAATTTCATTATCTTCCTATTTGCCATAAAATAAGGGTGGTGGATGAACGTGCCAGAGACGTTGCCACGGTAACAAATTAATTCCATAAAGTAAAATATTGGTGAATAAACAATGTAAAGGCATAAAGTTAATATCTCTTCCAGCTAAAAGTTAGGCTGCAATTAACATCTGAATTATCCCACGTCATGGCTATGCTCAAAAATGGTCGTTGCCATGGTAACGTCTGAATATTCAGAACATTATGTATTTGTAATGGAACAATCAATCAAGTCGGGTAGAACTCCCGAGATCCACCGATAAATTCTTTCCGGCAACCTTTGCCATTCATGAGGTCAGCGATGTATCGCCTCTCCTGGAAGACCAGTGTCCATCGTTAAAGAATCGACCTATATCCTCCTAGGTCTCCCTCTTCTTGCATCTCTATGAAGGAGTTCCCACAGGACTACTGAGTGTTGTGTCAGCTCTGGATGCCTTTGAGCGTGACCTAAAAGCTTCAATCTCCTCTGGGTTATTCTTGAGCTGACCTTTGGAAGGTTTCCGTACAGCTCCAAGTTCCCCCGTCTCGTTGCATACTGGTTGACGCTCAGAGCCATCCTTAGAGTGATACGCGGTTAGGCGGCCATGGGGAAAGTCAGGATTGCCTAGGCCCCATTCACTCGTACACAAAATATGTGCGTCGAACGCGTCCGTCGGATTAATGCGATTACATTTCGAATTGCACAAAGCCGACCGAATCTCGCACGAGAGCTCCAGCTCAGGCGGAGCGTGCATGTTGCACTGCGACCAGTCTGTCCGAAGTTTCCGCCCTGCGGGGCAACGGCATGATCAGGTAACGATCACGGTGCCCTCTCACGTCCACAACCTGCGTTTTTTTTTATTTTTCTTTTTTTTATTCATTTATTTCTGATCTTTTGTCAGGGTAGCCCATTCACCATTAAGTAGTGGTCTTCCATGGGGCCCTGAATAATAATAAACATATTTACATCAAAATGCATAACGTATATACATAATAGTTCAAAATAAAAATCCTCAGTAAAATTAGAGAGTGCAAACAAAGCAATAATAGACGTGGCGCAAACGAATACTCATTTGAAAAATAAACAAATATCAGTAAACTAGCTAAACTGTAATGTCAATATGAAAATATTGATTCAGTCGCAAATATGTGCACAAATCATACTAATATTACAGAATAAACGCTGAGTGTATGTTAGACTGAGTTATTCATAAATTACAACTTTGTTTAAACATCCTCTCAAATGAACTGACAGAGGAAGCTGTTCTCATCGAATTATCGAGCTTATTCCATTCAAATATAGAAGATACAATTGGGCTACACTTATAGCAATCAGTGTGAAATCTGGGCACGCGTAAACATCCACTGTCTCTTTGTCTAGTATGATGCTCATGTACATCGTTAGGATTGATTAAGCCTACCTGAAGGTAAGAAGGTGCATCATCACGGGGAAGCATGTGGCGGTGCGATTTGGATTGCTCCAGGAAATTTGTCAAATTTTTATGTTTTCAGTGAGCAAATTGGAATTAAATTCATATCAGAAGTTTTAACTGGATGTCAGGAATCATACGGTGAACTTCATCTTTTAAAGTGGATCTAAACAAGCCGGGAAATAGTAACAATATTGAATTTGAAAATGAAGTGCAATAGATGTCCAGCAAATAAGGGAGCCCATCGCTATGAGGACGGAGAGGCACTGTGTAATAAATGCTACACTGCAAAGCAGAGGAATGCGGCCTTGGAGAGTGGTGATATATCACTAGCTGATATCATGACCAAGCTGGTCACCATGGGAACCGACCTGACCACAGTTAAAGGAGGGCAAGATGCTGTAGTTGAATCTGTATCTTTTCTCAGCAAAAAGTTTGACGAGATGACAAAACGCCTGGACAATCTTCAAAATCGAAATGACAAAATTGAAAAAGAAAACAATGAGCTAAAGAATCGACTTTTGTCCCTCGAGTCAGAGGTCCGAAAATTGGAAGAGAACGGACGGAGACAGAACATAGAGATTGCAGGCGTACCTGAAGAGGTACAGCAAGAAAATATAACTGAAGTTGTTGTACAGGTTTTAAAGCGTATCGACTCAGAAGTCTCTGAGAGCGACATTGAAATCACTCACCGATTAGGACAGAGAGACCAAGGTGAAGGACAGCGTTCCCGTGGACCTCGTCCTATTCTGGTGCGATTTTCTACTCGCAAAGTGCGCGACAAGATCTTCAGCAACCGAAAACATCTGAAAGGAACAAAAGTGAGAGATCTCGGCCATGGTCTGAGGGGAGAGGGGTCCATCTTTCTTAATGAGAATCTTCTTTCCAGCACTAAGAAGCTACTACACCAAGCCAATATTCGCAGAAAGGAGAAGGGCTTTCGCTTCCTATGGACCAGTAATGGGCGGATCCTTGTCAAGAAATCTGAGGATTCACCAGCTCTCCTCATCTCTTCTGATGCTGACATCCAAAAAATTGTATAACTGATCTCGGGAAAAATAAGTAACCATAAAAATGAGTTATTGTTAATTCAATGAACTTTTTCGATGCAGAACCCCTTAATAGTTCTTATAAATCATTTTGTTTAGAACCTGAAGAATTCAATACAGCTTTTTGTAACATTCCCGAAGATTCCTTAAGCTTCTCACATGTTAACATTCGGTCACTTAACAAAAATTTTAGTCAATTTAGTTTGTTGTACAAAACCGTGTTGGAACATAAATTTAGTGTAATTGGTTTGACAGAAATTTGGCAACTAAATGAAAATTTTGGTTTTAGATTAGATGGTTATAACTTTGAGAGTAGAGGTCGCTTAGATGGAAGAGGTGGAGGTGTCGGTGTGTATATAAACTCAAGTTTGAAATATGATATTCTTGATATACATGTTTGTCATGCTGAATCTCTTTGGTTTAATCTTTTTGCAGACAATAAAATTTTTAAGGTAGGAATAGTCTACAGGAAACCTAACACAGATTTGAAAGAATTCCAGTATAGTTTGGTTGACAATTTATATAATTTAAAGTTAGATAAACATCAATGTATTATTATGGGCGATTTTAATATTGATCTGCTGAGTAAAACGATAGATGACTTCAGAACAAACATGCAGTCTTTTGGTTTAGAGCAAGTCATAGCACACCCAACACGAAAAACAGAATTTACCGAAACATTAATCGATCATATTTACACCAATATCAGTGGGGTAATAATCATGCAGGTATTTTAATGACTGATGTATCAGATCACTTCCCAGTGTGTGCTTTGTTGGAACATCTCTCTGGTGAGAAACA
Source organism: Heliocidaris erythrogramma (assembly GCA_025617745.1). NCBI lineage: Eukaryota > Metazoa > Echinodermata > Echinoidea > Camarodonta > Echinometridae > Heliocidaris > Heliocidaris erythrogramma. The sequence continues at coordinate 28,067,705 of CM046864.1, forward strand.
TTCAGTTAAGAAAATGAAAACTAGAAGTTTCAGGCATTATCAGAAGGAGAGGTTTCATGATGACCTTGCTGAAGCCCTTGGCAGAAAATATATGAACTTGCAGATGCTGATCTTGCATATGATAAGTTTATAGACATTTTCAAAAATGTATGTGATAAACATGCTCCTTTTGTGGAAAGAACTAAAAAGACTTGTGCAAACAAAAGACCTTGGGTAACAAAATCTTTACTGAAGTCCATCAAACAAAAACATAAACTATATTCTAAAGTCTTAACTTCTAAATTTGATGATAATGAGCACAGGAAATATAAGAAATACAGAAATGTCCTCACTTCAGTTCTCAGGCAAGCCAAAAAAATATATTATGGTAATTTGTTCAAAGAATGCTATGGTGATTCTAATCGAACTTGGAATACAGTTAATGATTTACTTGGCAAGCAAAATCAATCAATACAAGTCATAGATAAATTGCAAGTGGAATCTGATAACGGTGTTATGGTTTATAATGAACCACAAGATATTGCTAATGAATTAAACGATTTCTTTGTCTCTGTAGGTCCCAAACTAGCATCAAGAATACGGACATCACAGCATAGTCATGGTTATAAACACTTCGTAAATGAAGCAGTTGCAAATTCATTTTATTGGTTGCCTGTGATAAGCTGTGATAAGAAAAAGTCATGCGGATATGATGACATTCCTGTCAATCCCTTAGCTGACAGTGTACATTATGTATCTCGCCCTTTATCTTACATTTTTAACTTGTCTTTGCAATCAGGTTCCTTTCCAAGCTCTATGAAGATAGCACGAGTTAGCCCTGTGTACAAAAAAGGATCAAAGCATGATCCAGGAAATTACCGACCCATTTCTGTTCTACCATTCATTAGCAAGATATTTGAGAGATTGGTAAACAATCGTCTACTTAAATACCTTGAGAAGTATGAGTTGTTATTCAAACATCAGTATGGATTTAGAGAAAAACATAGTACTAAACTCTCTTTGATAAGTCTCATTAATCAGTTAGTCCATTACCAAGATGAGGGCTGTGTTACAGTTGGTATTTTTGTTGATTTTGCAAAGGCATTTGACACGATAGATCATGATATTCTTTTAGGCAAATTGCAAAATTATGGTATACGAGATCTTCCGTTAGATTGGTTTCGTGATTATTAACCAACCTATATTAATTTGTACAACATAACGGATCAAAGTCTCCATTATCACAAATAGTCTGTTTGGTGCCACAGGGAACTGTATTAGGTCCAGCGTTGTTTTTATTATATATTAATGATTTGCCCCGTTCATCTGATTACTTCAATTTCAGGCTATTTGCGGATGACTCCAATATTTTTCATTCTTTTCCTCCTGGGAAATCAACCAGTGATTTGCTAGAAGTATCTGAAAATATGATGAATATTCTTCGATGTTGTGATGTAAATAAAATAACTATTAATGTAAAAAAGACTAAATTCATGATCATTAAGCCGAGAAGGAAAAGAATAAATGTCAATGGCTTAGTTCATCTAAAAGATGTTCCAGTTGATGAAGTGAACACTGCTCTTTTTGTTGGAATATATATCGACAGACATTTGAGTTGTGGTGATCATATTAATAATCTTTGCATCATGCCTCGTAAAAAAGTAGGAATTTTATTCAGACTAAGAAACTTTGTACCGAAAAGAGTACTCCTATTACTTTACCATTCCTTTTTACAATCCCATATATCTTATGGCCTTGAAGTCTGGGGATCTGCGCCTACAAGGTTAATTAACAAAATTGTCATCTTACAAAAGATGGCGATACAAGCAATAACTTTTAGTAGCAGATTGACCCCTTCATCACCCTTGTTTCATTCTTTGGCTGTTTTAGATGTTTTTAAGCTGTACAAACATTTGGTAGCAACTTTAATTTTCCAATTAATAAGAAGACAGTTACCACACTCAGTGTATAAATACTTCAAGTGTTTTGAAAATTGTTATGATACGAGACAAAAAGGAAACAAGTTTCTTATTCCTAAAGTAAGGACTGAACATGGTAAGACATCAATTGCATTTATGGGGTCTAAAATATGGAATGCCTTACCCCTAGAAATGAAAAGTATCAATACTGTAAAGCATTTTAAGTACATGCATAACAAATACTTGTAATGTAATTATGTGTAGATTTTATTTTTATATTGATTTGCCACTTGTTTGTTTACTTTTGTTTCTTTTATGCCGTTTTAAGTTCTCAGTCTGCTATAAATATCCTAATTCATCAATTATTTAGTATAGGTGTGAAGTAGCCTCATTTTAATACACGTACAGTAGGTAATAGTTTCGATTAGAACTTTTTTGTGTTTGATTGCACTTGAGTCTTGACATGTAATTATAAGATTTTTTGTTTGATTACAATTAAGTCTTGACATACTATATATATCATATTTAGCTTGATGTATACGCAAACAATCTATAGTACGTATTTTGTATAAAGGGTCCTACGCCCTACTAGCTTTCTTGCTATTTCTGTAGGGTCCTTTTACCCACCTAGTTATGTCATATTATCGTATGTTGTAACTTGTTACTCCATTGTAACCTTGTTTGTTGTTGGTAATAAAGTCATTCATTCATTCATTCATTCATTCAAGTTATGAACACATTTATATATCATCATAACGCGACTTAGCTCAAACCGTTTGTCTAGTGTCATCCATTTAAGACTAGTGAACAAATCAGCCGACGGTGTGTCATATGTTTTGTTCAGTATTATTCTTGCGGCCCTCTTCTGATTTTTTTGCAGCTTATTTGTATGGGCTTGAAATCTGTTCGACCATACAACAGAGCAGTAATCAAATCGTGGCAACACTAGACTGTTATAAAGCAACTTTAAGGACTGCACAGGCAAACTCTCTTTATTATGCCTATGTTTTTCTGGGTAAGTTTACATACGTTTTCAATTTGTTTAGACCATTTCAATTCTTCATCTATCAAAACTCCTAAGCATTTGGTGAATTGAACTCTTTTTATCAAATTACCATTTAATGAAATGGTGAAAGATTAAATTTTCCTGAGATTAGCACGAGAGCCTATTACCATGACACAAGTTTTTTCAGTGTTAAGGACGAGACGATTTTCTTCAATCCATGCCAAGACTCTGTTTAACGCCACAGTTAATTTTTCTTCCAAAACTGTTGCATCATTTGCACTGACGGTAAGTGTCGTATCGTCAGCATACATATCGATGATACCTTCAGGAATACATTCAGGTAGACTATTAACATATATTGAAAATAAAAGGGGACCTAGAATTGAACCTTGTGGCACGCCTAACTTGATGGTTGAAAGGTGCGACTTGGCCCCTTTGAATTGGGTCACTTGTTGTCGATTACCTAAATATGATTTGACCAAAGTGATAGTCATGTTACTACAACCTAAACAAGCTAATTTATGTAAAAGTAGCTCATGGTCCACAGTATCAAAGGCCTTCCGAAGATCTATGAAGGCAACTCCAGAAATTTCATTGTTGTCAATATTCAACGACCATTGATTTACAAGTTTTGCAAGGGCAGTAGCTGTTGAATGCATAGGTCTGAAACCAGACTGATTTGGGTGTAATAATTCCAATCTTCCAAGAATTCACTCAGCTGTTGATGAACGGCCCTTTCTATGATTTTACTCACGATAGGTAATACAGAAATGGGGCGGTAATTATTCAACGAAGAAATATCTCCAGATTTAAATATCGGTATCCCTCTAGTGTAGCATCCATCAACCATCTGAGTGAGTCTTTTTTTAGGGGCCAGGTCTCTGACCCATACAACAGAACAGACTCTACCGTAGCTGTGAAGAGACGTATCTTTAGGTCTTTACGGAGGTCTGGGCCCATATTCATAAAACCCTGCCAAGCTGGTTGCCAACTAGGCCCTAGTGGGGCAACTAAAACCCCTAGTTGGCATCTAAAACCCCATAGTTGCAAACTATGTAGCTCAGCTAGTTGGTAACTAGCCATTGTTTGCCTACTGGTGGAATCAGTGTGGGTGGAATTAATGAATAGAGAGTACATGGCTTTTGTAAGGTTACTTTACATAATTCTTTGTGCAGCACTGACAGTCTTTCAAGTCTAGATTACAACTACGAAGGCGCCTTAAAGGAGATTTAACCCCAGAATATAAATGTACATATGTTCAAAGGTGTAATATATTCTTAATCATTGGCCTGTATCACTTTAGAAATAAAATATCAGAAAAGGGTTCAAATCAAGACATTCTGGCACACGGTATCATCTACTAACACTTTACACGGGGCTGTCATTTTCTTGATGATATGTAGTTGTACAGGAACCACTAGAAACCGTTCCGTTCAAGAAGATATTTTTAATCCGAGAACTAAATTGTTTCTCTTCATTGCAAAAAATCCCTATATATGATGGAAAATACATAACAGGTGTATACATATATTCTAAATTTTAAAATGTATAGATTTCTTTTTAAATTATCTGGTTTTGCTTAAAATAGAAATCGATTTCATGGGCTTGCCTGTCAGAGCAGAACATAATTTATACAACGCGCATTCTGACCACTGAAGTCCATTATCTCAAAGCAGGTGAATAGAATAATTGATGTGATTGACGCTCGGGAAAGTTATTATCCATAAATTTGAATTAATTTGCTCCGCCGCGTACGTCATAATAATCATCACGAAAATAGGTTTATATTTAGTAAAATAGTAATTTTCAAAGAAATATAAAACACAGTTTCGTTTTTAAAATATAATATATATCTGTTAAATATTTTAAATCTCAAATTGGATTTTGTATCAGGAAGAAATACAATTTTTCATTCGGATTAATAATGTCTTTATGGCAGCCCCCAGGTATCGCTAGCAGACGATACATTTTACAGAGAAAATCTTGCCTTATACCCATCTCGTATATTTTAATGCAAAAATTACGTAGGGCAACACGAAGGAATGGATTACATCTTCGAATATAAGCACATTTACATTTTGAGGTAAATTCCCCTTTACAGTTGCCAACTAAATTAATATTCATGAAACCTTACAAAGAATGTTGCCAATTAGTATCAAACTACAAGGGAAGGATTTATTTGCCACCAAGAGAATTGACTGCTGTGCTCTTGGGTAGAATAGACTTGGTGGAAAGGGGAAAATGTGTAGATTGTATACTCTGCCAGGCCAATTTCCATAGAGCACGGGTTTTATTTCACAAGCTATTAACAGCCACTGATCGATGCCTTTTACTTAAATGGTTTGAATAAATGGCTTAGGAATCCCAAATGGCTGTAGTCAAACTAAGTCTCCCACATTTTCCCTATTTTCTATCATTGGGGGGGGGGGATTCTCATTTTTCCCCCTTCTTATGTCCTTATTGTCCATTTCTTTTAATTTTTTGGAATTTTTTTCTATTTCCTTATTATATACCTTTCTTTCATATTCTTTTCCTTTTCTTTTTTGTAAAAGGGTTCCAGTGTTTTAAGGATATTGTTTCTCACACATATCGACCTAAAACAAAACCATTGGGTGTTTTCTTGTCAAATTACTAATACCGGTATTTGTCCCCGACAAGTGTGTGAGGAAAATGCAACGTGCAAAAAGTCACATGATACATTATCTTATTCTTAATGGGGGAGGGAAGCAAGTTTGAAATTGAATTTTTCAGAATGACTGAAACAAGATTTATTTTCTCTTCGTGGTGATTTATGGTATAAACCATAATTTATATGATGTTAGATAAAGTCATTTTCTCGGGAAAATCTACAGCACTTTAGAAAATCTGCATAATATGTATGTGTGATTCCTATCTCTTCCGAAATATACCCTCTTCATTTCTCCCGCAAATCTCTTCTTTTCCATGAAATTTCTGACCATGTCATTCCTCTGACGACTGGCGATGTATAACGCGTAGTGATTTAGATGTACTCTACATCGACTCTAACTTTTCAATGAAATTTAGTTGCCAACTAATAGTCAGGTTTTATGAATATCATTTCTGTCTAGCTGCCAACTAGCGTAGATTTAGTTGACAACTAAGGACACTTTAGTTGCCAGCTAGGCATTATGAATATGGCTAAGTTGCCAACTACAACTTAGCAGGGTTTTTATCAATACCTACTAGTGCCTAGTGACAACTAATGAGCATTTTAGTTGCCAACTAGCTTAGTAGGATTTTATGAATACGGGTCATGATTTCCATACTGACTTCAGGCTGTGACATGCTGCCCAGGCCCTCCTACCGTATCCAAAACACTCTCCTCTGAAGTCCTGATCTTTGCTTCAAAGTACAGGAAGTCATACACCAATTCAATTGGCTTCCCACCAGAACTCAAGATCGCCTCTGGCTCCAAGATGTTCTCCACCAGATACTTAGTCTTGCTCTCATTTATCTGCAGTCCTACGTACATAGATACCTCCTCCATCCCTCTCAGTAACTGCTCTGGCTCCTTTACTGTGTTAGCCAACAGAACTATGTCGTCAGCAAACTCAACATCTGAGATCTTCTTAGATTTAACTCTCCTGCTCCGAGCCGGAGTTACAGTGAAGCCAGTGTCTTGGTGTTCCTCCAGTGCCAGGTGCATACTGTATTCAGTTATGATCACGAAACGATATGGAGCTAATATATCACCCTGGAGTACTCCTGTCTGTGTCTCAAAGAACTCTGTCATCCCATCAAGTATGATGACCTGGGCTCTGGTGTTTCTGTACAGCAGGGATATCAGGTCCATTATCTTCTTGGGGATTCCATAAGCCCGTCGTATGTTCATTAGGCAGTTTCGGTTCACAGAATCAAAGGTTTTCTGAAGTCAATGAACACCATGACAACAGGGAGGCTCTTTGTTCTGACACCTTTCAGAATCCTCCTAAGTATAAGAATGTGACTGGTGGTGGATCTTTCCTCTCTGAAGCCATTCTGGTTGTCTCTGAGCTTCTTCTTAATCTCCTCACTGGAAATGGGCCCGGTCTGGATATCCATTTTCTTGAATATCTGCCTGATCACCCCGGTGTTCTGATCTGTGGGAGGGGGTTGTCCTATTAAGGCCTTAAAATAGTCCAGCCACTTCCCCTTCATATCCCCAGGGCCTGTTCCTTGGATCTGACTCGAACTCCCCCTGTTCCTCTCTGCTATTTCGTTGATGATCTTCCAACTATCTTTGCTCTTCCACCCATGGGCGTAGACGCGCATAAATTATCCATTGTTAGTGGGGGGGGGGGGATTATCTATTCATCATCCCCCACTAATGGAAAGTGTGTTCGTGTCTACGCCACTGCTTACACCTGTCTGCTGCTCTCTCAGCTCTCCTGATTTTCTCAATCAGCAACGACTCCTCCCTAGCTTCCTATCCTCAACACACCTTTTCCGCTCCTCCGTAAGATCAGCATGGAACTCGTCCATAGCAGCTTTCAGGTGTTCTCTGGATGCACACACTTTGTGATCTTCAGAGTAGTCAACTCTCATCTTCCTCTTCCTCTTCGGCACCAAGGCCTCTCCAGCTTCTGCTACTGTAGTGGTGAAGTTAAGAAACTATAGGTGATAAAGTAGGAACATGAGGAAGGCATTTCCCATTCGTTTTGTACACAAAAATTGAGAAATTCTCCATTTTCGGGCTGACATGAGGTCACAAAAGATAATGTGTCTTGGTGACGGTATGACCGATTTTTGTAAGCGTGATGTCACAAAATACGAAAGACTTGAAAGAAAAAGTCCGAAAGTGGCGTGGCGTGAAATGCAGTGGTTCGAAATGTGCGGCGGTATTTGTCTGAGGGGCTTCGAAGCCCCCCCCCCCCCCCCCCCTCACAGTACAAAGGGTTAACTACCCAGCTCTCAGATGTTATGATATACCTGTTTGGCATTAAACTGATGATGGGTGTGAGCACCAAGGCTCTATCATGGGTAATACACCTGTTGAATTTTAGAATTTAAAAAACCCCATACACTTTGTGTCTGACATCATGAAAATGGAAAATCAGTGTCTAACGTTTGATGTGCTTTTCTGCAAGATTCCCAATCGAAAAAGGTCACAGTTAAGCCAGACAAGGGTCATTGCTATAACAAACCTTTGATTTAAAATGTGTAACATGATTATCTTTGAATAAGTGACAACATTTGCCAATGGATTTCTACCTGCCCTGCTGAATCTGGACTGTTGCCGAACAACGTACAGCTGCAAAAAAGTGGGAGTTAAAAGTATGCGTGCTAGGCCTACAAAATTAATGGATATAAAGGTAATATTGGCTGCTTCAAGATTTTATCCTCCTGCTTCTCCTTTGTAACATCTTAATGCATGCTGTAGTATATGAACTTGCCCATCAATAGAGGCATATCAGTTCCTGCAGATTATCAAAATGGCCTAGAGGATGACTGTTGCATGTTCCAACTAGCAAGGTCTTATCTGCAACCAACAGATGCCCTTTCAAGGTCACAGATGAGTTCTACAAAGTGTTAAACCCAATTACCAATGAGCACATGAGGAAAACCGCTAAAGGAACTGGTAGATCTAGTCTCCTTCTGGGCCTGACTTGATCTAGATTCAGTTTATATGCGTGTAGCTAGGTCAGAGCATAATTTGAGACTACACAGGTTGCCTCCAGGTTCATGTAAGCATCAAAAAGAGATCAGTCGTGGAAGGTCAGAGTTACAAGTAACAACCGCTGCATGCAGGGCTGTGTGATATCTACTCGGGTATAAAAGGTCAATAGTTGTCTGCTATTGTGGGAGGTTGAAACTGGAGTTTCTGAAAAAAAACGTTTTTGTTGGCGTTATTGGCGTTTGCCTAGATATTTTCAACACTGGCATCGGAAACTGGTTTCATTTTACCATTTTTAATTTTTTTTACCATGATCTAAGAATTGAATGTTTTGAAATTGCTATAAATATTGTAAATATTGAAATGTATTGTATCTTCTTATTGGTAAGTAAAAATACAATCATATCAAAAGAGCCTCCTTTGAAGCCCACAATCTAGGCAGGCTGTTCAGGTCAAGAATATTTTAATAACAAACAGGCAGATGATAGCTGCAAAAGACTAATAGGCTAATTAGAAGAAGATAAAATAAAAGGTGTCTAATAGGACAGGGTATTGCAGCAGATGTACCCAGCTTGTTTTCAGTGTATTTTTTTCTATCGCCATTGTGTTTGATATCCTTTTGAGGAAGGATTGTGTTTATTCGTTGGGGTATGACCTTCGCCCCTTTTTGCCCAGTTTCTTGTTAGTGTAAGTATGATCTAATAAATGGTTGGTAAATATGATTGTGGCTGGTAGTCGTTCAATAATGTTATGGTTGCAGCAATGGGATAATAATGTCATATCAGGACGTTGCCTTAGCAACGGCCATGTTTGGCCATAAAGCTGCATATGAATAACTAACATTTTAATGGATATCAAAGAGATACCTTGAACTACATTTTATATATTCTTGGACACTTGTATTGTGCTTTTTATGTTATATTAAATTATATGTAAAGGCCATATTACATTTTTCTCTTTTACAATTTCAAAATTACCATGGCAATGTCTCTGGATTTTTTTTGATTTATCACTCACCATCAGTTTAACAACAATCAGGGAAGATTATGATGGAGAGTCTGTTGGTAGATCCCATTAAATGAAAGTGTGTCAGGGGCGGGAGTACACTTTCTACATATTAGCCCATGCACTTTTATTATTGATTTCATAAGGCGAGCATACTTCCCTTTTTTTTTTTACATCAATGTATTGTCATATCAACTATTCTAACAGACATGAACATTACCTTAAAAATACATCTAAAATACACATTGAAAATAATTGAAGAGTTGGAAATTTGTTTGTGTACTTTGACAATTTTTTTTTTTTTAATTTATGTTTATTTGTGTACGTGTTTAGATAGAGGAAATACCCTAATTTTTTTTTCTTCAAAATATCAGTTTCAAACTGGTCGTTGCCATAGTAACGACATATTGTGGTATAAGAACTCTTTCATACCAAAAAAAAAACTTACATTAATTATATTCTGGTACATATACCGTGGTAACGGAATTACCAGAAATAGTGACATTTTTAAACCTCTGAAATGTACAAGCCAATTATTCCAGATTCATGTTTGATTTTGCTTTCTGTTTATTCAACTTAATTGTGATAGGAAAAGATTTAAAAATAACACGACAGATATGTAGTATTTGCTCTTTTTCCTAGATAAGTCAGCGGTAACGGAATTACATCTTCTCAAATTCTCTAAGAAAACTAAAGGTTCTTCAATCTCCTGTAAGTTTAAATGGTGATACCTTTTTATCAGCAGTCTCAAGTGAATGAAACTTAGTAAAATGAGTACCATAAAGCCATTATGGAAAGGTTTCTGTGAATATACTGGAAATGGGTGATTTTACAAAGTTTTAGTTGAGGTAAGCAGCAATTCCTTGGTATATTTGGGTTTAATTTTGTCACTTGAGTTGTAGGAACTTGATCATCAGCGTAAATAAACATGATTATTCAAACAAATATTCCATATTACAAATTGGCATAATAGCTATTGTAACGGAATCACGTAATATTTCAACTCACTCCTAACTCAATAATTCATTGGCGGTTCTTCGCATATTAAGATTTATGGTGTTCCTCTACTAATTAAAATCCTTAAAAAGATAGACTTGCAAGTTAGTCACCTAATCTCTCTAAACCATCAAAAGGAGAACCTTTAAAGGCACTGTGAAGGATTGAAATGCAAAAGCAAAACAGCCAACAGGTGTGATTGAGTGATAGTATTGTAAATTGCAATTTAAATCTTACATGTATGTGAAAAATCACATGGAAAACCTAATTATCGGTAAAGCCAAAGCCAGCCTTTAATAGTTCATTCTGTGTTCATGTCTGTCAGAATATGAATAAAAGAAAATTCAAAAGTGTTTGCAAATTTTTGACAGGAACTCTAATGACAGAATGATAAGTAAATGAATGACCCAGTAGTTTTCGGAAGTGTGAAAATATATTTTTTCCCTATTTTTTCCCTATTTTATTCCTATTTAAACGAAAATAGGCCTATTTTTTTCCTATTTTCTTTGGAAAAATAGGAAAAATTAGATCTATTTTTTGGCTATTTTTTATTTTTCACCTATTTTCTTCCTATTCTAAGGAAAATAGGCCTATTTTTATTGTATTTCCCTCGGAAATAGGAAGAAAATAGAAGTAATTTTAGGCTATTTTTTTTAATTTTTCACCTATTTTCTTCCTATTTCAGGAAAATAGGCCTATTTTTATTGTATTTCCCTCGGAAATAGAAAGAAAATGGAAGTAATTTTAGGCTATTTTTTTATTTTTCACCTATTTTATTCCTATTTCAGGAAAATAGGCCTATTTTTATCCTATTTCCCATGGAAAATATAATAGAAATAGGCCTATTTTGAGGCTATTTTCTGATTTTTTCCTATTTTTTAGACCTCATTTCTCTCCGGACTATTTTTTCCCTAGTTTTTGCACTTTTCATTTTTGTCAAAAAAATAGTTTTATCCTATTTTTCAGGCTAGCTCTAGTTTCATCCTAGTTTTCTCATTATTCTAAAACTAGTTTTGTACTATTTTCCAAACTTTTATCTTTCCCCATGATCCAGCACTAGTTTTATCCTATTTTCCAAACTTTATTTTTTCCAGCACTATAGTTTTATTCTAGTTTCCTGACTTCTGTACTTTTGCTAACACTAGTTTTATCATATTTTCCAAACTTTATCTTTTCCAGCACTAGTTTTATTCTAGTTTCCCAACTATTGGTTTCTATAGGTCCTAATCAATCATGAATATTCATGAATAACAATCTAAAATATGAAAACTAGTGGAAATAGATAAATACATTTAGATTTGGGATTAAGATTTGAACTTTGATAGAAATTTTACTTACATTAAACTATTGTAATGTTGTACACAATTTCAAAAGGCATTTTCATATTTCATTAATAAAAGTGTAAATCAATTTTAATAATAAAAGTGTAATCTAGTCAGTAACCATTTTTTATAGCACTACAACTATGTCCCTATATATAATGAATGTGATACAATTGCTTAGTAGCTAGGTATAGGACATAGGATGTAGGCTATAGGATTTATAGGAGTAGGAGAGGAGAGGATAGGATATGATTACAAGATAGGATAATAATTAATAATGTCATGTGATTGTTCCTGTAGACACCCACAGCATTTCTTCTTATTCTTCCTCTTTGTATTTGTATTTTCTCAATTAAGTTTAACCTATTTTCTGCCTAGTTTTCCACTATTTTATTCCTGTTTTTGTCCTATTTTTTCTGTAGTTTCCCATTATTCAATTCCTATTTCCTCCTATTTTATCCTATTTCTCAATCAAATTTTATCCTATTTTCTGCCTAGTTTTCCACTATTTTATTTCTATATTTTTCCTATTTTCCATCTCCCACTATTTTCTTCAACGTGTTTTCCCCTATTTTCTACCTAGTTTTCACCTAATTTAATCCTATTTCCATCCTATTTTTGTTTTTTTCCTATTTCCGGAATAATTTCGAAGGACTATTTTCTTTCTGGTTTTATCCTATTTTCTTGGAATAAAAATAGGGAAAAATAGGGGAAAAAATAGGAAAAATGTGTTTCAATCCTATTTTTATCCTATTACAAGTAGCTATCTCTACGCTATACAAAATAGGAAAAAAATAGGAAAAAATATTTTTGACAAACTATTTTTTTCCTAGTTTTATCCTATTTTCTTGAAATAAAAATAGGGAAAAATAGGGAAAAAATATATTTCCATTGGTAATTTTTTTGGATTTTTTTCCTATTTTTACCCTATTTCATTTCGACTTGGGTGGTAGGTGAATATTCAAACCGACATACCAAGACCTAAAAACTTACAATCAAAACGGTGTTTTATAATAAATTTCTCTCTTTTTCATAAAATCGATGTCATCTAAAACTGAAACATTCCTCCTTTCTGTAACTATGTGTAAAGTAATGTAAACATACACATTCATTATTCATACTGGATTCTTTGCCTCTTTTTTTGCAATTAATGACACGTCAGAGCTAATTCATATAAGATAGTTGCGTAAAACACATGTTCCAACTTCTCAATCACATTTTAACCTTTTATGCATGATTTGGACAAACAGGAAAAGATATTCAAATAAGTGTAATCGGAAGTTTGAAGGTACAAATGGAAATCAGGGAATTTTCAGTTTCTCCAAAAAATATTCACTCTTTAAGCTAGGAGGAAAACTTTCCCTCATTTATGGTATCGAAATTACACCCATACTGTAGCTTCCTGAAAATACTTGTTTGATATATGTCTCATAACTTGGAACATATGTTGCGTACACATACACGATTATCATGAAAGTGAATGCATGAGACACAAATTGAACAATGTATTTATTTCATCATAATCATTACATTGCCCACAATATTTAGTAAACAGCAACAAATGTCATGTAATTTCAAAAATGCATTGTGCAAATTCCAAATGAGATGGGGGAAAAGTTGTTTAAGTTTCTCTTAATTCAAAGATTTGGCTATTTGGAACCATTAAAGCAACAATAAATCTAAAACTAGAGTTTAATTCGTCATGAGGACGAATTAGGTGGTCCGTCTTTCCATTTGTATGATCATGATTGTAATCAGGGTGATCATAATGCTAGACTGAAGATACATGTAGGAATTCAAGAATGCGACGCATGGAGATGCTTCTTGAGGACAGGAATGTAGAAAAATGTGTGAAACGGTCATTGGAAGATGCGATGATATTGATGATAATCATCATGATGAATATCATGACAGTGATGATGATAATGATGATGATAATCATGATGATGATCATTATATCATGACAGTGATGATGATAATGATGTTGATGATAATCATGATGATGATGATTATATCATGACAGTGATGATAATACTGATTTTGATGTTAATCATCATCATGATCATCATGAATATCATGACAGTAATGATGATAATAATGTTGATAGTCATCATCATGAATATCATCATGACATTGATGATGATAATGATGTTGATAATCATGATGATGATCATTATATCATCATAAAGGTGATGATGATAATGAAGTTCATAATCATCAGCATCATCATGAATATCATGACAGTGATGATGATAATGATGTTGATGATAATCATGATGATCATTATAATGATCATCATGACAGTGATGATAATGATTTTGATGTTAATCATCATCATCATCATCATGAATATCATGACAGTGATGATGATAATGATGTTGATAATCGTGATGATGATCATTATATCATCATGACAGTAATGATGATAATGATGTTGATGTTAATCATCATTATCATCATCATCATCATGAATATGATGACAGTGATGATAATGATGTTGATGATAATCATGATGATGATATAATGATGATGATGGTGATGATGATGATGATGGGGATAATGATGATGACCATGACTGCAATGACAGTGACCTTAACCATGCCAAATATAAAAGAGAAATCACATTTTGTTACGAAGATACGACCATAAGTTGATTTTTACAAAAAGGCGCCTGGATGACGTCACGATAATCTGATGACCTTGAAAAAGTTGCGGGAACTTGACCTTATTAGGACTGATGATTGACGAAAGAGCACTAGCTCTATTTGACATTGCAATACACGACAGGGAATCACAATTTCCATAGGGTTGTACACAAACTACTGCACACTACTTTCCAATAGACAAAACACGCAAAATAAGGCAGTTTAGTACATGGTTTGTGATTGTATATGATATAATAGTCGAAGAAGATGGTAAAATGAAAGGCAAAAAGACGCAAAAAAAAAAAAAATTATGGACCCACCGGGGATCGAACCTGGGTCACCGGAATGAGAGGCAAGTGCTATAACCAATAGACCAAAATATTTCCCATAGAGATAACACGTAAACGAAAAACGGGATTCTCAAATCCCATTTTGTAGTGAAAAATTGGGCATGATCCCGACATCTGATAAAAGCGTATAGTCTCAGCTATAACATACTAAAATCTGGAAGAAAATGGACTAAAAACAACTGAGATACAGCTCAGAGAACAATGTCATGTAGATTCATGATTCGAAAAAAAATCATCTTCCATAGACATAACACGCAAATAGGGAAAATTCTGACATGGCATCTTTAATTGAAAATTTCACTGTGATGACGTCATCAAAATGAAAAATGGTGGTTACTAATTTTGTAGAAAATTGCCTCAGCTACAACATATTAAAATGTGGGTAAAAAACGACTAATAATTACGAAACTAGAGCCAAATTTGCATAAATGTGATGATGTGAAAACATGAAAAATGGAAATTTTGAATTCTGGCGCTATTTTGATGGCGTCATAATGTTTATGAGGGTCAAATGATACATGAAATGAAATCTATGATGATGAAAAAAAATTGGGGGGTTTGTGGAATATTTAAAGAGCTACAGTTAATTTTGTAGAGCCATGTTTTTGCACGTTTTTACGTTATTTTCGCCATAGATGCGCGCACGGATTTTGAAATTTGACGCGCCCGTACGACCTTATTATTGATTGAAATTGATTCCAAGTTGATGGAAATGATTAAGAAAAGTGTCAGAATTGCAAATCAATCGAAAAAACAGCGTTTTAACGTTATTTACGACTTGCGCGCGCGTAAAACGCGCGCGCGGACGCTTACGCACAAACATTTTTGAAATGCTGAAAATGACCTGAAACGTGTGCAGACTTGATCCTACTTGATTTTGAGCATTTTTAAATTTTGACGCGCGCGTACGCGCACGTCCTGACCTCTAGATGACCTGTGAGGACATGACTTGATGACCCGTCATGTGAAGTTTATGTGATGTGAATATGGTTGATTTTTGATGATCGATTATGAAGATATAATCGATCTTGAAAATTTACAAAATGGCGTCTTGATGACGTCACGATGACCTGATGACCTCCAAAAGCTTAATGGATCATGTCCATGATTGACCTCATACATGACATGAAACTCGATGATAGTGACCTGGCCGATTTTGAGATATGGTGGCCACAAGAATTTGTTATAAAAAGAAGAAATAAATAAAAAGAAGAAAAATCTTGACAAAATTAATAATGAGGAAATACTAAACTGAAGATAGGAAGTCAAGAATGCCATGAATGGAGATGCTTCTTGAGGACAGGAATGTAGCAAAATGTGTGAAACGGTCATTGTAAAATGATTATGGTGATGATGATAATGGTGATGATGATGAAGATGATATAATGATGATGGTTATAATGATTATGATGATATAATGATGATGGTGATGATATAATAATAATAGCGATGATGATCATGACAGTGATGATAATGATGATGATGTAATGATGATTATGATGGTGATGATAATCATGATAATGAAGGGGATAATGATGAAGATTGATTATGTGATAATGGTGATGATTATGGTGATGGTGATTATGAAGATGATTGATGATATAATGATGATGGTGATAATGATGCTAATGATGGGGATAATGGTGATGACCATGACTGCAATGACAGTGACCTTAATCATGCCAAATATGAAAGAGAAATCACATTTCGTTATGAAGATACGACCGTAAGTTGATTTGTACAAAAATGCACCTAGATGACGTCACGATAAAAGATGACCTTGAAAAAGATGCGGGAACTTGACGTTATTAGGACCGATGACTGACGAAAATTTAAAAATAATTGAGTAAGCCAATTTTGAGAAATTGTAATATCAAATAGGACTAATGATATTGCAGGATAGCTTTAATACACTTCAGGGAATCAGATTTTCCATAGGGTTATACATAACTACTGCACACTACTTTGTAATAGACATAACACGCAAAATAAGGAATTTTACTACCTGGTTTGTGATTGCTTATGTTATAACAGTCGAGGAAGATGGTAAAATGAAAGGCAAAAAGAAGCAAAAGAAATTTTTTTCTTAATGGCCCCACCGGGGATCGAACCTGGGTCACCGGAGTGAGAGGCAAGTGCTATAACCAATATACCAAAATATTTCCCATAGAGATAACACGTAAACGAAAAACGGGATTCTCAAATCCCACTTTGTAGTGAAAAATTGGGCATGATCCCGACATCTGATCAAAAATTAGAGACCACATTTATGAAAGCATATAGTCTCAGCTATAACATACTAAAATCTGGAAGAAAATAGACCAAAAACAACTGAGATACAGCTCAGAGAACAATGTCATGTAGATTCATGATTCGAAAAAAAATCATCTTCCATAGACATAACACGCAAATAGGGAAAATTCTGACATGGCATCTTTAATTGAAAATTTCACTGTGATGACATCATCAAAATGAAAAATGGTGGTAACTAATTTTGTAGGAAATTGCCTCAGCTACAACATATTAAAATCTGGGCGAAAAACGACCAATAATTACGAATCTAGAGCCAAATTTGCATAAATGTGATGACGTCAAAACATGAAAAATGGAAATTTTGACTTCTGGCGCCATTTTGATGACGTCATAATGTTTATAAGGGTCAAATGATACATGAAATGAAATCTATGATTCATACCCTACCTGATGATGACAAAAAATTTGGGGGTCAACGGACTATCTAAAGAGCTACAGTTAATTTTGTAGAGGCATGTTTTTGCACGTTTTTACGTTATTTTCGCCATAGACGCGCGCATACGACCTTATTATTGATTGAAATTGATTCCAAGTTGATGGAAATGATGAAGAACAGTGTAAGGATTGCATATCAATCGAAAAAACAGTATTTTAACGTTATTTACGACTTGCGCGCGCGTAAAACGCGCGCGCGGACGCTTACGCACGGACATTTTTTAAATGCTCAAAATGACCTGAAACGTGTGCAGACTTGATCCTACGTGATTTTGAGCATTTTTAAATTTTGACGCGCGCGTACGCGCACGTCCTGACCTCTAGATGACCTGTGAGGACATGACTTGATGACCCGTCATGTGAAGTTTATGTGATGTGAATTTAGTTGATTTTTGATGATCGATTATGAAGATATAATCGATCTTAAAAATATACAAAATGGCGTCTTGATGACGTCACGATGACCTGATGACCTCCAAAAGCTTAATGGACCATGTCCATGATTGACCTCATACATGACATAAAACTCGATGATATTGACCTTGCCGATTTTGAGATTTGGTGGCCACAAGATTTTGTAATAAAAATAAAGAAGAAAAATCTTGACAAAATTAAAATTCTAATGTGGAATTGCCCATAAATACATCGTTGTATGACTTTAAATGACCACGATTTTGATGGCAATCAAATCTGGGGCATGAAAAGGACAAACTGAGACACTTGCTATGTTTTTACGTTGTTGTATCACAAATATATGGCATTTTTTATAAATTCAGATATTACCATGGCAACAGCCAATTTGGAGCATAACCATGACCCTGGATAAGTCAGATGTTAACTGCAAGGTAATGTGCAACTTGAAAGAAAAATTCTGAGATATTAACGATATCCATTTATGTAGGCCACAGTATTTATATTCATGAAAAATATGCTATTTTCTGAAAAGTAATTTGTGACCCTCCACCACAAAACGATCAATAAGTCGCAATGGGAGTTTAAGAGTAAACTGATGTAAAAGGTGGTTTGGGGTGGAAATTTTGATTTTAATTTTTTAATATTTTCTGAAAGTTCATTTATTAATCTACCATCTGACAAAATTTCAGGTTAAAATACCTTGTACAAATATGTTTTTACTCTCATTCAAAATGACCATGTTTTCCTTGACACTCAAACTCTGTGTGTCAATTGCTGGGATTGTACTTCACATTGCTTTTCCAGTATAGCTTAAAAACTATGCACTGTCTGACAGTGGCGGCACCAGAATTTTTAAAGTGGGGGGGGGGGGGGCAAATGGGGGGCAAATGGGGGGCAAAAGAAAATGTTGGGGGCAAGGGCGGACAAAAACAATTTCCACCCTTTTATTTTTTTTCACTCCGAAAATTATTGGGGGGGGGCAAAGCTTCTGACTGGGGGGGGGGGGGGGCAAATAATGCCCCCACGCCCCCCTGGTGCCACCACTGCTGTCTGATATTCAAAATGTAAAGAAACAAAGAAATATATCTTTTCTGAAGGTATAGAAAGTTTCATCCCAATCCAATTAGTATTAGTGTATGCTAGGGAGTTTTGACTCAACCTTTTGTGCGACTAACAATAGGACACAGACTTGGTGCTCTTAAATGGTCACTCTTCTTCAGGGCCCGTTTTCTCTATTGTTTTGGTCATTAGCCTGTCTGACACGTTGAAATTCCCTTTGTAATTTACAAGGGTTTGCTTAGTCCATACAAGACAAGTTATATATCATTTTAAAGCTTGGAATCTAAGCTTTCAAACTGTGTTGAAATTTTAAAAACCCAAGTTTCCGACTTATTGGTCGTTTTGTGGTGGAGCGTCACATTTGTTACCATGGCAACGTCTCTAGTACTTCCATCCGCCACCATTTTGATGGCAAATAGGCAGATAATGATATCTGAGTCATCTGGGTAACAAAAAATAACAGCATGAAACTGTGTCTAAGGGATGGGGTACGTTTTGGGTATAGCCCATACACTTTCGAAATTGATTTCATAAGCCACGCATACCTACTTTAACTTTTACATCATTTAGTTGGCATAGCAACCGTCTTAACAGGCATGACTGTTACCTCAAAATCTCTCTTTGAAAGTGGAAAGTATGTGTGCTTAGATATTTCCATTATGTTTTGTTTTGATACAGAAATGCTATATTTCTTTTTTAAAATACCAATCCCTACCATGTCGTTGCCAAAGTAAGACCCTGTTGTGGCATACACATGACTTCGCACGACCAAGACTTTCATGTCATGAAAAGTTTTGGCATGAAATAGATATATTTATACACTTTTATTATGTTTTTATGTTTTTTTTTATTTAACTATGCTATTTTCTGAAATGCTAGACGTTACTTTACCTTTTTGAGAGTAACAATGCCCTTTGACAACTGAGATTTTGATTAAAATAACATCGGTAGCTTGGAATTGATACACTTCATCACTTACATTATATTTTTATGTTGTTTAATAAGAGATACATGCATTTTTAAAGAAAATATTTTGTTACCATGGCAACGGCCGAAGACGTCATTTAGAAAAATGGCAACAAGTAAATTCATTTTCAGCACCCCCAAAATAGGGGATATAGCACAGAAGATTTTAAGTAAACTTAATGGCTAGCTCTTCACAGTATTATCGGTATTGCTCAAAAAAAAATACTTAAAAGACTTACTTGGTTGTATAGTTCACCTCTATCATCAGGAGGAACAGTAGAATCCAGATCACGGCTGAGATCAAATACAATCACATATATGGCTCGCCATGTCAGAAACACCTGCGGCTCAAGAGAGTGACAATAATATATAGTCCATGATGCTCCTAATTGCAATTGATATATAATACACAGTTTATCATGATTTCATGTCGACATTTGATATGAAATACCTCATAATCCTTGGCAGTCATTTTTTAAATTAGAGATTCCAAGCTGGTAACCAAATTACTATGTAGCTTTGTAGAGGTGTTATCTCTCCGAAGTGCCCTTGCATGCAAATGCGTGCCAATGTGCGTTTCTAATAGAAAGCAATAAAAAGCAATAACTCTCGATCTTTAATTTACAGTACCAATATCTACCATATTGTTGAAATATTGAAAAAAAATATGTGATTTTAGCAATTCCATTTACAAGACTTGTAACATCATTGGTCATGAAAAATCGAGAACTGGTAACAAATTAATGAGTTTGTAGACTTAGGGCACGATTGATATGGTGTTGTTAAGGTAACATCGGCGACTATTTTTACCAAAAATACCAACACTATTCTTTGTCAGAATTAAATATATTTTGAGTACAACCCCGAGCGAAAGTTACATACTGGAGAAATGGAAATTTAAGATAGTTTAGTGTTTAATAAGGCCAAATGGAAGCGTTCTCCTCTATTAGGTGACTGTGAAAAAATAAAAATACAGTTTGAGTTCCACATCCATATTTATAGTAGTCTGAACTTTCAAATGTTCATGACTTTTTTATTACTTTTCTCCGCAATTTATTTAAATTTTCACGAACCTGTTTCACTGTTTTTTTTCTTCTAATTTCACATAATTCAACTTGTTGCAAATACTGAGATGCCTTTGAAATTATAACACACAACATAACAAAATAATAACACAGATAATAAAATAAGTAAATAATACAAATTCATAGCCTCCTTAGCTGTGCCATTACAACACAATTCCTCTACCGAGGGGTTCAAATGATAAAATAAACAAGAGACAGCTATTTTATTATTATTTTTTTTTTACATTTAACAATACACCAATCCCTCCAGTAACATGCCGCTATCCACTCGAAAGCAATCCCCGTCAACTCCACCCACCAATAAACATGTTAAATTTATCAGCGCTATATGATTTCATGTTTTAAAAAATACATGTCGAATTATGTTTATTTATTGCCCTCATGAATGTATTATAATTTAGAGGTGTTTTCGCAACTGAAGGTGATAGGTTATGCCCCTTGAAAACATTCTACGGCATCGTACGGCATTATCCCGAGTATAATTCCTTTATTGCAAGAATCGTATACTGCATAATCATAGTCAAGAAAAGGAAGAATAAGAGATTGATATATCTAATAATCTTGTCAATTGTATCTAATTATAAAGATCTATCAAAACAATTCATTTTTATCCTCTAAAATTATGAAGAAAAAAAATGTCTCTTTGAATTTGTCGCTTGTCTCAAAACAATCGAAATAAGTAATCCCCATAAATAATTCTTCGAACAGAAAATAGTAACCAAGTGTTCTTTGTTATAAGTTATAACGATACCTGCATACAGAATAAGGGAGAGGGAAAAACAACAAAACATTCTTATCCTCATCATTATATCTGCTGGCTGGGACTGAACTGTTACAACGTCTTACTGGATTATATTACATCTGAACCTATTTCCAGTATCATTCTGTAAGAATACATATAAATCTTTCCATATAGAAATCTTCACTTATACTTGCCATTGTATATACTTTTATACATGCGTGGTACACGACCCCATAAGGAGGTTTCGGGTGTGTCGATTAGAACGCCGTCCTAGATCCTCCAAGTGACAAGGACTGCTTTGTGTTGACTGCATACAAAGTATGTGAAGCATGAAGTTAATAATGGGTGAAGTGAGGTTCACTTTTTAGCGAAGACGGCAAAACCATGTTTGGCGCGTTCTCGATCTGACTTGTGGACGAGGGAGAAGCCAGTGGACGGGTGAGCCGTTCTTGCACAAAGCGCGGTATGCAGTCACTGTAAAAAATTGCTGTAACTTGTACAGTAAATTACAGTAATTTACAACGGTAAAATACTGTAACAGTGATTTTACAGTAATTTGCCATATATTTTAGTCGGTTCACGGTAATTTACTGGAATCATCAGTGTTGTTGTTTTCGGAGACAGATGTTATAGTAAATTGCTGTAATTGAGCACGCGAAGTTCATTCTGGGATACACAACGTCACACGCGCATGCGCACCACGCGCGGTGCGCACATGCACAGAGCAGAAATTTATGCAGAAATTTTGGTGCCTGAAGAAGCTGTGATTGCCAGTTGTTTTGGGAAATCATGTTAATGAATCACAGGTCAAGTGCATATTCCCTGGTAAGTGGTGATGTTTTTTTTCTGTGGATCATTCAGATGTGGAAATTTTGTTTCTATCTTTTCCCAATATTATGTAGGCCTAATCTTTATTTGACAATCAATTCATCGTAGACTCACACTCGCAGCTTTCTGTGTGTTAATGTGTGTTGTGCCCGGCACACGGCACACGGGCATGTTGCTTTGCACTGCACTCATCCACAACTCCCATACCGTGGCATCAGATTCAGACTGGTTTTAACTTCGTTTGAATGCTCATAATTAACACAAGACCTAGGGCCACGCCTAGATCCAGACCATAATATTCTAATTTTAGGACAAGTTTAAGTTAAGGAGGCATAATTGGTTAACTTACTTTACCTGAGCCTTGGCTTAGGGCCTAGCCCAAGCTGTCATGTTAGTCCCGTATGTTGTGATTTCTGTAGTCTACACAAATTTCAGTTCGGCTAGGGTGCCCTTGTCTGCTCACACGCGTAACTGCGCGATTCTAAGTAATACTAATAAAACAAAACATGCAACGAACACAAACTTTTCATCTTTCATAGCGATGGGTATTCATACAAAAAAACGAGTCAAAATATTGAAAAAGGGTCTTATTTCATGCATTTTATTCACAAGCCTCAAAATGTTCTTGTTCACGTCAAAACTCCCGAACTGCGTGTAAAATGAATGAGTGCGCAGACATGGGCACCATTGTTTTTTCAATGTTGAAATGACACGGCCGCCGTTTCTTGCCGTAAATGGCATTGTTCTTGCTCTAATTTTGATGAGAATTTTTGGAAACTTACTCTTTAGAATATAAGGTATAATATAAAATTAAGCTTTAGAGGAATATTACAGAAATTCGTGTGAATTTTAGGTCAAAACTTTAGGTGCGCAGACATAGGGCTCCCCATCATATATAGGACTTCTCCATGGGCCTCCCTGCCTAGGCCCTAGGCTTAGCCTTGGCTTAGGCGTAGGCGTGCCTCCAGGCCTCACACCCTGTCCCCACACAAATGGACATTGCATAATTTGTGTGTACAAAGAGCTCATTTCTTTAATCTTTGTACACACAAATGGGGACAGGGTGTGAGGCTTGGAGGCACACCTACGCCTAAGCCAAGGCTAAGCCTTGTTCAACTGTCCATGAGGGCCTGGAGCTCAATTCTTTCCTTGTTTTTTCTTATGTTGGGTCGTAAGTGGTCTGTATAAACTTAGCATAGCTAGCAACGGACACTTACGTAGTACATGTAGGTGTGCCCTGTCCCCTGCTGTCAAAAACAAAATCCCAGTATGGAAAGGTTACTACATATCATGCATATCAGCCGTTCTTTTTATTATCAGCCCCTGCAAATGCGCGCACAGAGTTCAAAGTGCACATTGCCTTGCGCGCAATCAGCTGGCAGCCTGTGCTACCTGCAGGTGAAAGTCTCGAGTCCCTTACAAAAAAAAAGAAACGTTCAAAAGCATATTTTCAGAGAAAGGACCAGAATCACCACCAGCAATTGTAGACTCTTTGATGACCGTTACATATTATCTGCAAAGAAAGTAACTAATGGGCCACCACAGCTGTAGCCTTTTGACAAGGCCCTCGTGACTATTTTTCTCGGCAAGTAAGCTAGTAGTGGCTGTATAACAAGACTAGCCGCCCAGCCCAGTGAATGCGCGATCGAGCGACGTGAGCCCGAGGGCCTTTTGGAACCTGGCCTGTATTTCTTATGTTATCCTTTGTTCCTAGCGAGGATCTGCTACCTTATAGGTAGGAGCCAATCAGCAAAACGTATCTTCGCATGACGTCAGCATACATTTGGTATGCAAATTCACCTTCATCTCGAGCTTGTGCGGCCCGTGCAAGCTACTAGTACATCAACCATGGAAAGCAAGCCCCGCAGATACCGTTGTGATTGGTCGATAATCTTCGGTAGGCGTCTTAGCATACGAATGTCAACTCGTGAATAATTCATATCGGACGATGGAAACCCAGGTTCCAAAAGGCCTCGCGACTAAAGTAGCTCGATCGCGCGTTCACCCGGGCCGTGTTGATTCTTTTCGTCGCCGGCTAGTCTCATCTCAGGCACAGCATGACGAGGAAAATAGCCAAGTCACGAGGCCTTATCAAAAGGCTACCACAGCTGGTACACCTGATCCACAAAATATCCCGTTAAAATCCTAGGATAGTTAGAAGCAGTATCCAAGGTTCAACCTGGCACAGAGACGCCTCTCGTCACTACTGACATAGGATCCTTGGTCTATCCTCGGATACTCTTGAAATATTTGCTGTTGAGAGTACTGTGGCGCAGCCTACAGTATGGCCATTGTGTGGGAGCATCGAAAATTAGCTGGATGATGCGAGGTGGACACATCAGGACCATTGCTTCTAGTGTTTAGATGAATTAGACTAAGTCCATTTGTAGAAGTATCATTGTTTCCTGCATTTAAAGAATTAAACTTAGTATTAAAATCCTCAGTTGTATAGTAATCACTATGAATATTCAAGGCCTGATTATCATTAAGGTCATCATTGTTCATTTTTTGTGGATAGATTGTGTGACGTTATCCTCAACTTATGCCCTGTTGTGATGTGCGTGCACGTGGGTGCGCAGTGAAGGTGGGTACACGGTGTGTTATAAAGATTAAAGTAAAGAGAGTACATTAAAGTATACAATCTTTCAATGCCAAAAGAAAAAAAAAAAAAAAAAGGTTATTTGACAGTCTGCCGGGGGTACCAAGGATAAGTAATTGTTGATTAGATACAGCATATAAATATGGAGGAAACAGTTTGAATACAACCATAGCATATAGATTCTAGAGTTTAATTCCGGTATGGACCAGTGACCGGGTAGACCCGGTAGGTCGCTGAAATTGAAAAGAAAATGTGTGTAGTTGTTCTCATTACAAAGTATGAGGCAAAGGCTGTACACAGTATGTAGCAATCAGTCTATAGGGAAACCTAGTACAAAAGGATAGTTGCGTAATTTTTTAGACTTCGGGATGGAGCAGTACACGAGCATGTTTGGAAATAATAAGTGTAGTGCAGTTGGTTTGTTCTTGCAAGTGTAATGGCGAAAGAAAGGCAGCAAATGAGTGCAGCAGAATTTGCTGTAAGGATGCTGAAATTATAAATTGGGAAAAAGTAGAGCTGTTTGTTGACATAACAATACATGATTATATGGTTTTCAATTTCTAAAAGAGAAAAGAAACACCTAGAGCGATTAACATCAGTATGAGTACTTAAATAACATAATTGGAGGTGACTGACCGGCATATAGCAATCTGAATACTTATGTAAGGTACACATCGACTGAAATCAATTGTCAAAAGGCAATCTGTTCAGTTTCGGTACGAAGTACATAGCACAGGAGTACAATACATGGTTATATGTTAAATAACAAAGGAGTACAATACATTGTTATACCATTAGGGTCAAAAGTTTGGGAGAATGTGGCCTCAATATACGGTTTTATTTTCAGGATAAGGCTGAGAATGCAATTAAAAAGTACTGTTTAGATTTGTTTGTTTAGTTAAACGCAGACCCCATCTCCTTGTTCTATTGAGGCGACCAAACATATGACATTGACAATGGTGCTGTGAAGATTCATACCATACTATTCCAAACCACGTATTTGTGGAATTTCTTTCTTATGGGTTAAACACAGAATGAATAAGTGAGATGCTATAAAAACCCTGAGGTAATTGACCGGCATAACAAGTTAAATACCTATGTTAAGAAAAAGGCCCTACATTGACCAAGGTCGAATAGCCGAAAGACAAATTGTTTTGTATGATCCGAAGCAAAATAAAGAGTAAAACACCAATTGCATAATAGTTCACATGCAGGAGAGTGGACTCCATATAAATCTTTGTTGATTGATTTTTTTTTCTTCAGAAAAAGGCTGAGAATGCAATTTAAAAAAAATTTAACGTTTGAAATGTAAACACAAGCTGTTATCTCCTAAAGCGATCATCACAATAGTTTATGAAGAAAAAAGTATATAATCGCCCGTTTAGAGCCAGAAGGGCGCCAACTCATATGTTTTAACACAGAGTCTACGCCCCTCCGGCCCCCAACACACGACATTGCAACCCGAAAAACAAATAAGAGCTTAATTTATTCAAAATCGGGCTCAGATATAGACAATCGTAAAAAAAAAAACATAAGTAGGATACTGGTCTATACAAGGTGTAATATATATACCTTCGAGTTTCAAATCTAATCGGATCGTTTTACTGTTACTACATTCATTGTGATAATCACAATAGTTTATGAAGCAAAAATGTAAAGCATCGTGACTATTCTGCAAGTCAAAATTTCAAAGTATGTATTGTAACCCGAAAAACAATTAAGAGCTTAATTTATTCGAAATCTGGCTCATATATAGACAATCACAAAAAAATAAGTAGGATACTTAAATCCTTTGAGAATGCTAAGCCAATTTAGGAAAACAAAAAAAATCTTTGTTGATTTCAAGAAATAATATTTTATAATGGTCGGTACCAGGTGTAGTATGTACCTTCGGGTTTCAAATCTAATCGGATCGTTTTACTGATACTATACATTCATTGTGATAATCACAATAGTCTATGAAGCAAAAATGCAAAGCATCGCGACTATTCTCCCAGTCAAAATTTCAAAGTATGGGTGTAACCCGAAAAATAGATAAGAGCTAAATTTATTCCAAAATCTGGCTCAGATATAGACAGTCACAAAAAAATAAGTAGGATACTTAAATCCTTTGAAAATGCTAAGCCAATTTAGGAAAAAATAAAAAGAAGCATAAGGGGAGACACGAGGTAAATTAAAAATAATTTTCAAGTTTCAAGGGCATGTTTGCATTGGGTGAAACGCCCCAGGAACGCCCCAGGAAGTGAATTTGGATACAACTACCACGCCCTGCTCATGAGCAAATACTATATGCTTAGATATTGGTTATAGCCTTAGGGAAGTATGTTGTAGAGCTGATCAGGAGCTGGATGTCCCGAGTCCTCCCTCACTGCTCGATACAAAGCTTCCCCTCAACTATCACACAATATGAGTGGACGAGAAATAATATTTTATAGTGGTCAGTACAAGGTGTAATATGTACCTTCGGATTTCAGATCTAATCGGATCGTTTATTGATATTATACGTTCATTGGCTTGATATATATTGACGACATTTCAAATTAATAGGATTGTTTTTATTGATACTTATCATAGGTTCATTATGACCATCTTTGCTGCATACATGGTTAGCAACATTTGAAATTTATAAGTCAGTGAAATTGAAATTTATAAGTCAGTGAAAATGAATTTGGATACAACTACCACGCCCTGCTCATGAGCAAATACTATGCTTAGATATTGGTTATAGCCTTAGGGAAGTATGTTGTAGAGCTGGTCAGGAGCTGGATGTCCCGAGTCCTCCCTCACTGCTCGATACAAAGCTTCCCCTCAACTATCACACAATATGAGTGGACGAGAAATAATATTTTATAATGGTCAGTACAAGGTGTAATATGTATCTTCGGGTTTCAGATCTAATCGGATCGTTTTACAGATATTATACATTCATTGGCTTGATATATATTGACGACATTTCAAATTAATAGGATTGTTTTTATTGATACTTATCATAGGTTCATTATGACCATTTTTGCTGCATACATGGTTAGCAACATTTGAAATTTATAAGTCAGTGAAAACGAATTTGGATACAACTACCACGCCCTGCTCATGAGCAAATACTATGCTTAGATATTGGTTATAGCCTTAGGGAAGTATGTTGTAGAGCGGTCGGCCAGCTATATGAGATTGTAAGGATAATACTTTGTGTTTTTTGGCTGCTGCTGCTGCTGCTGCTGCCGTTGATGTGATATTATTACTGTAATTATATTACATTTGTAATTAATGGTTGCAGATATTGTATATTGCTGCTGCTGCTGATATATTGATATAGACTATTGTTAGTGTAATTTAGATTTTAACTGCTAATAAAATATAAGTAGCATTTCGTTTATTTTTACTGACTACAAAAAAGTCTTTGAGTCAGATAGAATAATATTTAGGATTAAATCTATTCATTTTCTGTTTCTGTTTTTGGAGTCAAGGGCGGATTCCAAAAAATAGAAATTATTTTGATTTTTGTCGGAAAGTCACCGAAGCATATTTACAATTGGAAATATTGTGCTGTTTTAGTTTTTGATATTGATATTGCGCATTTCACGCCCGATATGGCTTCAGGGTTGACGAGAATTAAAATTAATTCTTGCACCCACGAGGAGCTAACAAAGCTTCCAGGCATTGGTAAAGTGACGGCCGATCGTATCATCGAAGTAAGAGAGGCCGTCGATATCACTCCCGATATCTTCATGTCGATTCCTAACATTAAGGGGGCTGAGTTGTTGGTTTATGCCTTCGACTATGAACCCACAAATGGTAGATCACTTGAAGATGAGGACTCGCGTTCTACTGCTGAAGAACTAAATACAAGTAAACTCGCTCAACCTCCCACTTCGCAGCCGGCCGTGATTACACCACAGATTAGCCAAGCTGATTTTAATTTGTTTGGCGCTGTCGGCGAACCATTACAGGCCGTTGCAGGGGGGATTCAACGGAGTTCAGAGGGGACCGGGCAGGTGGGGAATATGCCCCCACAGGCCTCGGATCCCTCGCAAATTAAAGCAAAATCTTCTTGGGGTTCGGATACCTATTTCCCAGTAGGGGATAGTAGAAGGGAGCAATTGGGATTTGCTAAGTGGAGTAATGGGGTGTTACCAGGGTATGACATCTCTAGGGCCCCTAGGGATGCACCCCCACGCCCGAAACTAGTATCTCCACTGCAGTCCCCGCGGGCACAGCCCAACTTGGTCTCTCAACCACAACCCCACTATGTTCAATCACGAATGGATACAACTTTGACATACCCACAATCAGCTGTACATACATGTCCTTCCCCACAACCAAGTATGACAGTTCCCCCAAATGTGTCAGGTCCTCCAAATTATGCTGATATGTGTCGAATGATGTGGCAAGTGATGAGTTGAATGCCCTTTGGAGGGGTTGGACAATTCCCTCCTCCATATGGACATTTTGCTCCCGGTTTTGGTGGATTTTATCCACCAGGAGCTGGCACACAAACACCGAATCCATTGCCACAACAAATGGGTGGGTATCAACCCCGTATGCATCAAGCCCCTCAACCTTCTCCACAAGGACGAGTTGGAATGATGTACGGGTACCCATCACCAGTAGGTCAACCCCGTATGCATCTAGCCCCTCAACCTTCTCTGCAAGGACAAGGCGGTCAGATGCATGGGTATCAATTACCCACAATTGACCGCTCACCTGCCAAGGTGGGTTTTTCTGGATGTTTCAATTGTGGGGAGCAAGGCCATTTTAGCAGAGTTTGCCCCCGACGAGGAATACCTTCAGTTGGCGGGCAGGTGAGAGCAGTGTCCTTTCAGGAGGAGGGAAACGAAAGAGGATCGGAGGAGATGGGGGGTCCCCGATCCGATCAGGGACTCCCCATCTCCAGCTCCATTATCTCCGATAATGTGAATGCGGCCGTAGGCAATGGGAATCAGGCAGGCAGTGTGGAATCTCAGAGAAATTCTGAAGTTTCTGAGGCTCCAGCAGCACGTTTGGTTCCCAAGATGGTACCCTTCCAGGACCCACCCTGGCCACCAGATACACAGGCAAATACTGGTAGGCCAGGGATGAATAAGAAAGTGGAAGTGATAGTATGTAGAATAGTATCTACTTCCACATTAAATATCAAGTTGACAGCCGGCTCTGAATCAACTACTGCGGTTTTGGATACAGCAGCCGCTGTCACGATTATATCCGATAAACTATTTGGCCGTATCCAACCTAGACCGCCTATCCTTAAGCAAGTTAGACTTAAAGGGGCTGGACGAGATATGATAATGGATTCGTTCAGGAAGAGCGTGCCCACTTAAACAAGATGCTGGCTGCTGGGGTAATCCGACCTTCTATGTCGGAATGGGCATCTCCTCCTGTGTTAGTGCGTAAGCGAGACGGAGGAGTCCGCTGGTGTATTGATTACCGCAAGCTAAACAATGTCACCAGAAAGGACGTGTATCCCCTACCAGGTATTGAGGAATGCCTTGATACTTTGGCTGGCAATAAATGGTTCTCGAAACTCGATGCCAA
The DNA here is from genome assembly GCA_025617745.1 of Heliocidaris erythrogramma. NCBI lineage: Eukaryota > Metazoa > Echinodermata > Echinoidea > Camarodonta > Echinometridae > Heliocidaris > Heliocidaris erythrogramma. Next base: position 28,098,511 of record CM046864.1, read on the forward strand.
TGCCGCCTATTGGCAAATCAAGGTTAAAGACTCGGATAGAGACAAAACAGCCTTTATCTCCAAATATGGGCTGTATGAGTTTGTACGTATGGGATTTGGGCTGTGCAATGCACCGGCCACTTTCCAACGTGTGATGAATCTGGTCTTGAGAGGTCTCACGTGGGACGTAGCGCTTGCATTCTTGATGTTCTTGTTTTGGGCACATCTTTTTCAGATCATATCGAGAATCTAAGAGCAGTCCTGGGACGTTTCAAAGATTATAAGCTGAAACTGAAACCCAAGAAATGTGCCTTTTTTCATCAAAGGGTCGAATTCTTGGGTAGAGAAGTTGATGGTGCAGGTTTGCATCTTAAGGAAGAAAACATTCAGAGGGTAGTTGACTGGCCTACGCCTACGTGCACTAAGGAAGTAGAACAGTTCCTGTGGTTCCTGTGCTATCCTGTCGAGGTGACTGGGGGAGTCATGAACTTTTGTGACCCGTCACGATATTCGGCCTCCGGTTACCTTGACAGAGTGTTTGACCGTTTGCCTGCTGGGCATGGGGTGGCAGTGGGGATACATCCCAAGCATGCTTTCGATTTGCCAGAGCGTCATTTTAGTATTCTGCGATCACTCCTTGCAGATCCTAGGATCATTGGAATCTCGGAGGTGGGGTTAGATTACTCCACGGATGACTCTCAGTGGATGGCCCAAATGACACTTTTTAAGCGGATTTTGGCACTGTCCACTGGGAGGGTCCTTGTTCTCCACCTGCGGGGTTCCACTGGCCCTAGACAGGGTGAAGAACCAATTCCTCGTTCAGTACACAAGTTGGCGCGCGATACCATCCGTCGACTGTGCCCGGCCACCCAAAGAATACATCTCCATTGTTTCACGGGTTCGCCGGACATAGTCGACAAATGGATGTCAGCGTTTTCCCATGTCTATTTCGGGATAACTGGGAATGTGAGTTACTATCGGGGAGCTGAAGCTCACCTTAAGCGCCTGGCAATTCAATCTATACCTAATGACCGCCTTCTTCTCGAGACGGATGCACCCTATCTGCCCGTTCGCCCTCGCCAAGATTGGCACTATCAAACATTCGTGGGGGATGTCGAGCAGGTGGTGGCTCAGATTCGAGATACCTCTCTCAGATCTGTTCTCGAGGAGACGGCGGCCAATGGCAGAAAACTGTACTGCCTGAAATAAACGTGGCAGTACAATTCTAGGTTACCCGTTCTGAAGTGTCGGTTAATGATGCTTCCAACTCGTCGAGTTTGCGATTTATCGCTTTAGATTCAGCACCCAAGTTGTCCAGTTTCAGGGTTAATAGGTCGGAAAGCGACTTTATATCTGCTTTCAATTCTCTGAGGGTTGTTTGGTCGAGAATAGGCTCCTGTGTGGGGTCCTGGGCGGTTGCTGAGGCGGCGTGCGTTGTTGACTTCGGACTTACAGTTTTCTCTGTGTTTGTTGTTACCGGGCGATTTCGGGTTTGTCTCGTAGTCATGATTAGCTTAGACCGAATCTCACGTAGTAAGAAGAAAGTCAGTAGTTTACTTGTTTGAACCCTCCAGGTAGATCAAGCCACAATATTTCCCGCTGAAGACTTATCGGTCCATGTGTGTGAAATATAAGTGCGAGTATGCTGCACTAGTAGTGGTGGCGGGAAATGGTTCCAGCCCGGAGAGCTGTCAAATAACACGTCTTTACTCCACGGCGTCCATGCACATGACGTGTCATCAAGTCATGTCCTCACAGGTCATCTGGAGGTCAGGACGTGCGCGTACGCGCGCGTCAAAATTTTAAAATGCTCAAAATCACGTAGGATCAAGTCTGCACACGTTTCAGGTCATTTTGAGCATTTCAAAAATTTCCGTGCGTAAGCGTCCGCGCGCGCAAGTCGTAAATAACGTTAAAACGCTGTTTTTTCGATTGATTTGCAATCCTGACACTTTTCTTCATCATTTCCATCAACTAGGAACAAGGCCGTACGCAGAATTTTTTTCCGGGGGGGGGGGGGGGGGGGCAAGATGGTCGCTTTCAATATTGGGTCATTTAAAAGTCTAAAACCCGATTAAAAAAAAGTATAATTTTGACAGTTCTGGGGGGGGGGGGGGGGGGGGGGAAACTGCCCCCCTGCCCCCCCCCCCCCCCCCGCTGCGTACGGCCTTGACTAGGAATCATTTTCAATCAATAATAAGGTCGTACGGGCGCGTCAAGCTTTAAAATCCGTGCGCGCGTCTATGGCGAAAATAACGTAAAAACGTGCAAAAACATGCCAATACAAAATTCACTATAGCTCGTTAGATAGTCCGTTGACCCACAATTTTTTTGTCATCAAGTAGGGTATGAATCATAGATTTCATTTCATGTATCATTTGACCGTTATAAACATTATGACGTCATCAAAATGGCGCCAGAAGTCAAAATTTCCCTTTTTCATGCTTTGATGTCATCACATTTATGCAAATTTGGCTCTAGATTCGTAATTATTGGTCATTTTACGCCCAGATTTCGATATGTTATAGCTGAGACAATTCTCTAAAAGGCCAGTTACCACCATTTTGATGACGTCATCACAGTGAAATTTTCAATTAAAGATGCCATGTCAGAATTTTCCCTATTTGCGTGTTATGTCTATGGAAGATGATATTTTTTTTCGAATCATGAATCTACACGACATTGTTCTCTGAGCTGTATCTCAGTTGTTTTTGGTCTATTTTCTTCCAGATTTTAGTATGTTATAGCTGAGACTATAAGCTTTTATTAATATGGTCTCCAATTTTTGATCAGATGTCGGGATCATGCCCAATTTTTCACTACAAAATGGGATTTGAGAATCCTGTTTTTCGTTTACGTGTTATCTCTATGGGAAATATTTTGGTATATTGGTCAAAGAACTTGCCTCTCATTCCGGTGACCCAGGTTCGATCCCCGGTGGGGCCATTAATTTTTTTTTTTTTTTTTGCTTCTTTTTGCCTTTCATTTTAGCATCTTGTTCGACTATTATAACATAAGCAATCACAAACCAAGAAATAAAATGCCTTATTTTGCATGTTATGTCTATTAGAAAGTAGTGTGCAGTAGTTTATGTATAACCCTATGGAAAATCTGATTCCCTGAAGTGTATTAAAGCTATCCTGCAATATCATTAGTCCTATATTTGATATTACAATTCTCAAAATTGGCTTACTCAATTATCTTCAAATTTTCGTCAGTCATCGGTCCTAATAAGGTCAAGTTTCCACATCTTTTTCAAGGTCATCAGGTTATCGTGACGTCATCTAGGCGCCATTTTGTACAAATCAACTTATGGTCGTATCTTCATAACGAAATGTGATTTCTCTTTCATATTTGGCATGGTTAAGGTCACTGTCATTGCAGTCATGGTCATCATCATTATATCATCAATCATCTTCATAATCACCATTACCATAATAATCACCATTATCACATCATTAATCTTCATTATCCCCTTCATTATCATGATTATCATCACCATCATAAGCATTACATCATCATCATCAGCATTATTATCATCACTGTCATGATCATCATCGCTATTATTGTTATATCATCACCATCATTATATCATCATACTCATTATAACCATCATCATTATATCATCTTCATCATCACCATTATCATCATCACCATAATCATTTTACAATGACCGTTTCAATCATTTTGCTACATTTATGTCCTCAAGAAGCATCTCCATTCATGGTATTCTTAACTTCCTATCTTCAGTTTAGTATTTCCTCATTATTATGATCATCCTGATTACGATCATGATCATACAAATTGAAAAACAGACCACCTAATTCGTTGTCATGACGAATTAAATTCTAGTTTTGACTTTATTTACCTATCGCTATGATTTATGAATAAATTAAAGATGAAAAGTTTGTCACTTTGTCAAAGTTTGTGTTTTGTTGCGTTGTTAGGCAGTGTATACAGCCACACGCGTGTGTCTTCACCATCCAGCCACACGCGGCAGTGACGCGTGTGGACGCGTGTGGTTGTATCCGAACCATGTATGACTGGATACAGCCACACGCCGGCATTATTATTATTATTATTACTTATAACGCGCTTTTCCCATTAGGCTCAAAGCGCTTACAATAAATTAAATCATCTACAAACTATAAACTATCGAAAAGATGTGTTTTTAATGCCTTTCTGAAAATTATTACTGATGAAGACTTTCTAATAGAAAGTGGCAAATCATTCCAGTATTTTGAAGCTGACACAGTAAACGTTCTATCACCAGCTAATGTTCGAGTTACTGAATATGTGAGGCGGAGAGGGTCGCTGGCGGACCTTAGTAATCTAGTGGGCTTGTATAAACTCAGACAGTTAATTAAATACTCTGGAGCCTGGTTATTAATTATTTTGTAGACAAACAAGAGTAATTTGAAAATTATTCTTTGCTTCAAAGGAAGCCAATGTAGTGAGTTCAAGAGTGGTTGAGAAGGGTGGTCTCGAGAAACCTGTAAAATTAATCGTGCTGCCCAATTTTATAATCGTTGAATACGAATCATCTGATTAGAGGGAATCGTAGAAAGGAGTTCATTGCAGTAATCAATACGAGATAAAACTAGAGAACGGACAGCATTGTGACAAGCAGACTGATCGATGAACCTTCTGATTCTAGAAATGCTCCTTAAATAAAAAGTAACTGTTTTACAGATGTAAGATATATGATGTGACATCGACATACACGGATCAAACATAACACCAAGGTTTCTTATTGTTTCTGAAGGTCTTATGAGTGTGCCACCAACATCTAACTGAACATTTGGAAGACTGCGCAGGTTGTAAGCAGAAGCAGCAACAAAAAATTCAGTCTTTGAATCATTCAATTTTAACTTATTCACCACCATCCACTCTCTTATATCTGATATACAATTCTGAAGTGTAACAAGTGCATTATCAAGAGCTTCAGGAGTCTTAGGATCAAAAGAAATATATAATTGTATGTCATCAGCATAAAGGTGATAATTAATACCATGATATCGAATGATGTCACCAACAGGGAGAGTATATATTGAATATGCTATGGGTCCCACTATTGACCCCTGCGGGAGTCCAAATTCTAGAGTTGTGGGATTTGACAATGTGCTGCCAATGTCAACTTGTGAAGACCATCCAGACAGGTATGATTTGAACCATGATGAAACTGTTGACCTAACACCTATTCTATTGAATAAACGAGATATGAAAATGTGATGATCTATTGTATCAAATGCTGCTGATAAATCTAACAGCACCACAAACACTACATTATTTGAGTGAAGAGAAAACATGTCATTTTTCACTTTGATTAGAGCTGACTCAGTACTGTGACTTGACCTGTAGGCAGATTGGAGAGAATCAAAAAGATTATTAGATTCGATATGATGAACCAATTGTGTACATGCTGCTTTCTCAATGAGTTTACCCAAAAATGTTAAGTTTGAGACTGGCCTATAATTACTGAGATCATTTTGGTCCAAGCCTGGTTTCTTCAAAAGTGGTTCGATGATTGCAAAATGTGCTTCCTTGGGGAAAACACCTGTGGAAAGAGATTGATTTACTACATTTGTGAGCAAATGTAATACATGAATAAGGTTCTCTTTCAAAAGCCAAGTTGGAATAGCGTCAAGGCGACAGGACTTAGTAGCTGATGACAAAATGATTCTGGACACTTCTGACTGAGTAAGCAACTGAAAATCTGCAAAAAAGGGAATGTTTTGATTTTCAGTGTCACTAAACTGAATATTACTAGGTCCAATACTGGCATCTAGTTCGTTTCTTATTCTTTTTATCTTATTTACAAAAAAAGGGACGGAAGAAAACTGATTAGATAATCTGAGTGCAGAATCGTATAAGGGAAGTTGAATCAACTTCTTATTCAGAAGTGAATGAATAATCTGATAAACCTCCTTGGCAGAACAAGAACTCAGCTTATCTTTCAAGAAATTTTCTTTAGCAATATCAATGATATGGCATGTATTCCTACTAGCTTCTTTGAACAATGTGCGATCTGAGTCTAGTCTTGTCTTGTCTTTCTCCATTTTCGTTCAGCTTTACGGCGGTGCTGACGAGCAGCAACCACAGACTCATTGAACCAAGGTCTGCGTAATTTCAACGGACGAGAATTGGTTGAAGATGGTGCGCAGGTATCAAGTACCTTAGTGATACCAGAAACATACCAATCAAAAAGAGATATACTATCTAATTCTTTAGGTTGAGATGAAACTAAATGACTTAGGGCATTAGTAAATTGAACTTTATCAATCTTGCGATAGTTGCGTAGGGAAGAAGTAACAGAGACTGGCCCTGATTTCTGATGAGCCAGTAAGAAACAAATCATGTAATGATCAGAGACGCAAGTATCAACTGTATGACAGTGTAGAATAAATGAATCATCTCTTGTAAAAACCAGATCTAGAGTGTGACCAAGGTTATGTGTTGGACCCTGGACATGTTGAATGAACCCAGCGGATGTAATAATGTTTCTCATCTGGAGCACATCATTTTTTCTCATATCCTCCCAATGAACATTAAAGTCTCCCAATAACACCAATTTTCCAGGACACAGTGATATCTCACATACGTATCAAATTCTTTTAAGAAATCAGAACTTGTGAATCTATTTGCTAAAGAAGGTGGTGGTCTATATACAATGAAAAAATGGATTGAACTTGACAAGTCGGTAACATGAGCACATTCAAATGTAGAAAAACTCAAATCTGTTTTCTTAAACATCAATTTAAGCATGGATTTATGCAATACACAAATTCCACCTCCACGTGTACTTGCATTTCTTGGTGAATTAATAAAAGTATAACCTATAGGAGTGCACTCCCCAATCACTACATCATCCTGAGTATTTAACCAGGTTTCGGTAATGCACATGACATCGATATTGTATTCATGAATATACTCGGTAACATATGTAGTTTTGTTTCTAACAGAATGTGCATTCCATAAACAGACATTACAACTAAATCTTACATTAGAATTATCAACATATGACACTGATCGAAGATTGGCCATATACCTTCCCCTCTCTTTATGTACATACCGGTTTGTATCATTCCTTTTCTGCCCCCCTCTCTTCCCTCTGAAATGTGTCTGGATACCAAGTTCCTTAATCCGAAGCCATACATTCTCGTGGAGCATGCCCCTGTTCTTACGCGTATTGTGAGCAATGTTCGACAATCCACTTGTCACTACCTCAGGACTGTAATGCCTCCATGCGGGATTGCACTGCAAGAGGAAATCTCGGTCATAAACCATGCGTCCATGAGTTCCATTGCACGATAAGAATGAAGATTGCTTATGAGTCCTATAGTCCCCGAGAGCATATTCAGTTGCTGGACCTGGATTAGGGTCGACATCGCCAGACTTCAATAACTGGAACTGAAATGTTGCCGTTGAATTTTGATAGTACAGCTGGCGATGTTTCAAGTACCTACAATGAACCCAGGATACTGAAGTATGAAGATATCCATGTCCATGTACATGATGCGGCACAGCTGCAGTTGAGACTTGGACGGTAGATAAAATGCTAAAGATAAACCAAAGTCTCAATAGCTCCATTGTAATGCACTAATGCTACAGTATAAGATCAATGAGTTACATGTACAATACAATAGCTTCTAAAGTTGAGTGAACATGAATAGTGAACACCAAGTACATACATAGTAGGCAGTCAACACAATACACAGCCTACATGTACAAAATGGCATACAGATACAGAGTAGATCAAATCAGATCCAGTGCAAAAAATATTGCATCAAATTTCTCACCAGATATTGAAAAATACAACCATAAATTTTGGCAAATTGTATCAATGCACATAACAAATTTGTCTGATACAACTGAAAAGTCAAAATCCACAGTATATGAAAGACTAAATAGTCAAAATATCAGAGCTTTAACTACCACATGTCAGCCACGCAGGGCTGACATGTGGTAGTGCAATAAGCATCCACGTCACTGGAAAAGAGACCCGTACAACTGAACACCTACTGTATTGTATATCAGTTATCACCACGTATATACCGGCATCCCAAGCAAAATAACCTCATTTTTCCATTTAATTCTTACATTCTACGCCACTTTAATTTCCTTGAAAAGTTGAATCGTTTCAATTTCATTCTCACTTTCTTCTCTCATGGATTTTCTAGTCTTACAAAGGTTCGTCTGTTTAACAGCAAATTTTCACACTTTTTCTACTTGTGTCAGCCTCATTCTGGCTTGCTTCCACGACGGCTCTGTCAGTCTGCATAAATAATGAGCATGAATTATTTACTGTCATGACTGTGCACAGACTGACAGAGCCGTCGCGAAAGCAAGTCAGAATGGACATGACATAAGTAGAAAAAGTGTGAAAATTTGCTAAACAGACGACCTTTGTAACAAGACTAGAAAATCCAGGAGAGAAGACGGTGAGAAAAAAATTGAAACGATTCAAGGAAATTAATGTGGCGTAGAATGTAAAAATTTAATGAAAAAAATGAGGTTATTTTGATTGTGATGACGGTGATCAGTGATACATATGTACAATACGGGTCGATAACTTTTATACAATAGGTGTTACTGCCGATTGGGCTACTTTTAGCGACCAATAAGACTTCCGGTCCGCGACCAATAAGACTTCCGGTGTCTGCTTATGCGGAAAACAATAGGATTTGGCGGTATGGTGTCTTCAAATGTTCCAATCGAAAATGAAAGTGTAACATGGGTGATAGAGATGATAAACTTGAAATAAAAAATATTACTCAACACTCTGATGTGAAGGTAAACTGTGTCATATTCTAGCAGAAAACATTTCCTTTAAGGTGATAGAATAAAAGAGCTGAAAACTTTCGATTTCAATATTTAAGATTGTTTTTTTTAATTGATACATCCCAAATGCACGCAAATTGTTTTAACTTTGAAGGCTTTTAAAACTGTCGTACGACATTTTAACTAAATAATGGCTTATATGACATTAAAGCTGAATAGTTGCTCTTTACTCTCATATAGGTCACATGCCGAAACTTTTTGTCTGGGTCTTACTGTTTTAAATTGAAATTAGGGCTCGAAACGTCATACCGGAGGTCTTATCCGCACAATAGAGCGGAAATGTCCAGAATTCGTTTTTAATTTTCAGGGCTTTTAAAGCTATCGTATGACATTTTAACTAAATAATGACTTATATGAGATTAAAGCTGAATAGTTGCTCTTTACTCTCATATAGGTCACATGCCGAAACTTTTTGTCTGGGTCTTACTGTTTTAAATTGAATCCAAGGCTGTAACCGGCATAAGGGAGGTCTTATCCGCACAGTACACACGGAAATGGACGAAATGCGTTTTTAACTTTTAAGGCTTTTAAAACTATCGTATGACATTTTAACTAAATAATGACCTATATGAGATGAAAGCTGAATAGTTGTTCTTTACTCTCATATAGGTCACATGCCGAAACTTTTTGTCTAGGCCTTACTGTTTTAAATTGAATTCAGGGCAGTAACCGGCATACCCGCTGTTTTCCGCACAGTGTTGAATCGAAAGTAAAATCAAGTTGGACATAAATTGTTTTATAACTTTGATTGTCGTGAAGAGCATTGTATGAAATTATAAATAAATAATGGCATACATATTAAGGTAAATGTTGAAGAATTTCCCTTTACAACTTCATGTACTCAGAACATGAACAAAATTAATTTAACCTCTTACACTCTCAAAAAACAGGGGCCGCGGAGCGGCTTTTGAAAGTGGGGGTGGGGGGTTGATTTGATTTCACTCATTAATGACAATTTTCGAACCTTTTTGCTGAGGTTTTATGAATCGTGTGTACTCCAAAAAGTGGGGAGGAGGGGGGCTGCAGCCCCCGGTTCGGCGGCCGATGCATAATTATATGTCAGGTACCGAAGGATTTTTTTTCTGCTTCTTACTGTAGCAAATTGGAATCTGGCTTTAAACTATAGCATAGGGTAGGTGCAGGTAATATGGGGCTGCAGGTAATATGGGACCCTGAGCTGAGGTTCACAGTAAAAGCCACAGCAACCATACATATTTTGTCAATTTCACTGAGCTGGAAGCCTAAGCATTGCATTATTCTTGGCATAGGACTGGTCTGCAGGTTTACTTTTCTTCAGACGATCTATAAATTATATAATTTTAAGTCAACATATTCATTAAAGGTTCTTAAAATGTGAAATCATCTTACAGTTAATGACTTTTATACATTTTAAAGTAAATACCAGACATAATAGAGTCGTTTTAATGTGAACCTAATGTCTTTAATTAATGGTCCCATATTACCTGCTGTGCAGGTAATATGGGACTATTGGTGATGATGTCATAATTTGCATATAATGGACAGGGGCTGGTGATAATTTTGTTTTCTTTACATTAAAAGTTAGACTAGTCGTTACTGATTCATGGGAACAAAGTATATTCTGTGTGTCTTTATTTGTCTTTATGCAAATTATGCAAATGAGCTTAAGGGTCCCATATTACCTGCACCTACCCTATTGGCATTTTTGTGTTGAGTAGATAAATCCTAAAAATCTTAGAAGTTGAGGTAAATCGAAATGATAAGAAAGGAATTTGAACTTTCAAAATCCAAATCAGAATTCAGTGGGAGCAAAAGGAGAAAGGACGCAACCACAGGGGCTTAAATCAGGGGCGGATCCAGGATTTAGTAGGGGGGCACAATCGACAAAAGGGCGGATCCTCTATAGTCAAAATGCCGGAAGTGCCCCCTGGATCTGCCAATGCTTAAAGTATAAAAGGGAGGACAGTTTTTTTCCATTCAAATCTTGTTTTACGTGTGGGGGGGGGGGGGGGGAGTAATCAGGGAATTAAGCCGCCAAGAGGGTGGGCGCGAGTAAAATGAAAAGAGAAAGAAAGTTTAACCTTCAAGGCATATCACCGGACACCGGGGAGGGGAGGGGGTAAGATTTTTGGGCCACAAAGGAGTCGAGGGGGGGGGGGGCACACCCCGGCCTTCTCACAACGTTTTATTGGTTACATCCCTATAGCTAGAAGGTCTGATAGCCAGTAGCGGGCCGATAGACCGACACCTAATAGATAGAAGGTTTGACAGACCGAATGTACGAGAGGGTCCGATAGTCCGAAGGTTCAGTAGGGGTACGATAGTTAGAAGGTCCGATAGACCGACAATAACGTAAAAAGGGTAAAATAAGTGGATACAATAAGCTTTTAATAATTTTATCTCATAAAAGGAAAAGGGAAATGCCTTATCTTCTTTTATGTGTATTGTAATAAACCGATGCACAAAGAAAGCGGACAAAATATACAGCTCCTCATTGTACCTTCCACAATTACCCTGGTAGACAAAACAACATCTCTTCATTGCTATTATGTAAAGATATGTAGAATAGGTGTCACATGCATATTCACCTGTTCTACACTCTTAGAAATATTGGGCAAAATTTTACCCAAATTTTACCCAACATGAGGGTCCTTATGAGTCCGACCAACTTTTGGGTAAACTTTACCAATTTCATTCTTATTTTTGACCAATGTTGGGTAAATGCATGTAAAAGTTGAGCAAGATTTAACCAAACTATGCCCAATCTTCATTTACCCAGTGGCATTTACCCAACATTGTGGAAGGTACAATGAGGAGCTGTATATTTTGTCCGCTCTCTTTGTGAACTTTGAATATGTATCCAGTTTTCTAGAATGCCGTGGCATTTTAGCTTTGATATGTCATGTTCGTGGAAATCTATTTGAAAATATTTGAAATATGATGCAAAATATAAAATGAAACAGCTTTACGGAATGACTTCTAAAAGTCATTCATTGGGAAATAGTATATGAAATTCATATTATGTAAATAAGTAGTTAAAACAGTTTGAAAAACAGATTGAGCAAACGATTTGATAATTTTTGATGACCTAATATATGTTTAAAAATTTATAATTTATGCTAATTTTATTCAATTTTTTATATTTGTAAACAATTAGATTTTTGAAAAATTGTGAAGAGTATTGATTTAAAAGAGAGGCAAGCCCCCCCCCCCCCCCCCCCTCCCACAGTACACCAGTTTCTTATACTATCGTCGTAATTTAATTTGGCTTCTACTGGCGATAATGATTTATGTCCACTCCCTTCTTAGTAGCAGATTTTTTGCTCCTCCCCCATTCGCGCTACCACTTATGTTTTTCTGTCCCTTTTGTATAGGCCCTCCCCTTGCTAAAACATTTCGCATTTTCGCCACTTGTGTTTCGTATTTCTCAATTTTTACCTTTTTATATATCCCCTTCCCGCGCAATATTGCATTTAAAATCATGTCCCTATTAAATAAACTATTGCTGCTCTATCCCTCTAGTAACATGTCTATGTTTGTATTTACTTTATATCAAATTCCAAAATGCTATATATAGTGGGAATTATGTTCTCGATATTCCTGACATCTGGGGGCAAAAATGAAAAAAAAGGGGGCGTTTCTTGTCACCAGGGAACTAAGTGATCCGACGTAAGGATCGATGGGGGCATATTACCCTCAAAAGAAGATGAAGACATCCCCCTATAAAAACTTTGCATTCCTGCAACGCCCTTGCATGCCCAGATCAAGCACTCAATAAACAAACAAAAAACGATTTGGGTCCAGGAATGACAACAAAAGGGAGAAAACGCAGGTTTCAGCCCTGATTCCCGGGGGGGGGGGGGGACCACTCAGGTATATGGGTGTCCACATGCGTGTCCATGGGTTTTCAAAATACCCCCTGAACAGGTTTTATACTTGGATGAAAAAAGACCCCTAAACGAGGATTTTTTCCGCGGTTTTTCGTCATCCATTCGGCCAGATTAGTCAAAAGCACCCTTTTTTTGACCCCTTAACGAGTAAAGAACAACTATTCAGCTTTCATCTCATATAAGTCATTATTTAGTTTAAATGTCATACGATAGTTTAAAAAGCATTAAAAGATAAAAACGCATTTCGTCCATTTCCGTGTGTACTGTGAGGATAAGACGGCCCGTATGCCGGATACAGCCTTGGATTCAATTTAAAACAGTAAGACCCAGACAAAAAGTTTCGGCACATAATCTACATGAGAGTAAAAAGCAACTATTCCGCTTTCCTCTCATATAAGTCATTATTTAGTTAAAATGTCATACGATAGTTTAAAAAGCATTAAAAGATAAAAACGCATTTCGTCCATTTCCGTGTGTACTGTGCGGATAAGACCTCCCGTATGCCGGTTACAGCTTTGGATTCAATTTAAAACAGTAAGACCCAGACAAAAAGTTTCGGCATGTGACCTATATGAGAGTAAAAAGCAACTATTCAGCTTTCATCTCATATAAGTCATTATTTAGTTAAAATTTCATACGATAGTTTTAAAAGCCCTAAAAGTTAAAAACGCATTTCGTCCATTTCCGTGTGTACTGTGCGGATAAGACCTCCCGTATGCCAGTTACAGCCTTGGATTCAATTTAAAACAGTAAGACCCAGACAAAAAGTTTCGGCATGTGACCTACATGAGAGTAAAGAACAACTATTCAGCTTCCATCTCATATAAGTCATTATTTAGTTAAAATGTCATACGATAGTTTAAAAAGCATTAAAAGATAAAAACGCATTTCGTCCATTTCCGTGTCTACTGTGCGGATAAGACCTCCCGAATGCCGGTTACAGCCTTGGATTCAATTTAAAACAGTAAGACCCAGACAAAAAGTTTCGGCATGTCACCTATATGAGAGTAAAGAGCAACTATTCCGCTTTCCTTTCATATAAGTCATTATTTAGTTAAAATGTCATACGATAGTTTAAAAAGCATTAGAAGATAAAAACGCATTTCGTCCATGTCCGTGTGTACTGTGCGGATAAGACCTCCCGAATGCCAGTTACAGCCTTGGATTCAATTTAAAACAGTAAGACCCAGACAGAAAGTTTCGGCATGTGACCTACATGAGAATAAAGAACAACTATTTACCTTTTATCTCATATAAGTCATTATTTGGTTATAATGTCATAAGATAGTTTAAAAAGCATTAAAAGATAAAAACGCATTTCGTCCATTTCCGTGTGTACCGTGCGGATAAGACCTCCCGTATGCCGGTTACAGCTTTGGATTCAATTTAAAACAGTAAGACCCAGACAAAAAGTTTCGGCATGTCACCTATATGAGAGTAAAGAGCAACTATTCCGCGTTCCTCTCATATAAGTCATTATTTAGTTAAAATGTCATACGATAGTTTAAAAAGCATTAGAAGATAAAAACGCATTTCGTCCATTTCCGTGTGTACTGTGCGGATAAGACCTCCCGAATGCCAGTTACAGCCTTGGATTCAATTTAAAACAGTAAGACCCAGACAGAAAGTTTCGGCATGTGACCTACATGAGAATAAAGAACAACTATTTACCTTTCATTTCATATAAGTCATTATTTGGTTAAAATGTCATACGATAGTTTAAAAAGCATTAAAAGATAAAAACGCATTTCGTCCATTTCCGTGTGTACTGTGCGGATAAGACCTCCCGTATGCCGGTTACAGCTTTGGATTCAATTTAAAACAGTAAGACCCAGACAAAAAGTTTCGGCATGTGACCTATATGAGAGTAAAGAACAACTATTCAGCTTTCATCTCATATAAGTCATTATTTAGTTAAAATGTCATACGATAGTTTAAAAAGCATTAAAAGATAAAAACGCATTTCGTCCATTTCCGTGTGTACTGTGCGGATAAGACCTCCCGTATGCCAGTTACAGCCTTGGATTCAATTTAAAACAGTAAGACCCAGACAAAAAGTTTCGGCATGTGACCTATATGAGAGTAAAGAGCAACTATTCAGCTTTGATCTCATATAGGTCATTATTTAGTTAAAATGTCATACGATAGTTTTAAAAGGCTTTAAAGTTAAAAACGAATTCTGGACATTTCCGCTCTATTGTGCGGATAAGACCTCCGGTATGAGGTTTCGAGCCCTAATTTCAATTTAAAACAGTAAGACCCAGACAAAAAGTTTCGGCATGTGACCTATATGAGAGTAAAGAGCAACTATTCAGCTTTAATATCATATAAGTCATTATTTAGTTAAAATGTCATACGATAGTTTAAAAAGCATTAAAAAATAAAAACGCATTTCGTCCATTTCCGTGTGTACTGTGCGGATAAGACCTCCCGTATGCCAGTTACAGCCTTGGATTCAATTTAAAACAGTAAGACCCAGACAGAAAGTTTCGGCATGTGACCTATATGAGAGTAAAGAGCAACTATTCAGCTTTGATCTCATATAGGTCATTATTTAGTTAAAATGTCATACGATAGTTTTAAAAGGCTTTAAAGTTAAAAACGAATTCTGGACATTTCCGCTCTATTGTGCGGATAAGACCTCCGGTATGAGGTTTCGAGCCCTAATTTCAATTTAAAACAGTAAGACCCAGACAAAAAGTTTCGGCATGTGACCTATATGAGAGTAAAGAGCAACTATTCAGCTTTAATATCATATAAGTCATTATTTAGTTAAAATGTCATACGATAGCTTTAAAAGCCCTGAAAGTTAAAAACGAATTCTGGACATTTCCGCTCTATTGTGCGGATAAGACCTCCGGTATGAGGTTTCGAGCCCTAATTTCAATTTAAAACAGTAAGACCCAGACAAAAAGTTTCGGCATGTGACCTATATGAGAGTAAAGAGCAACTATTCAGCTTTAATATCATATAAGTCATTATTTAGTTAAAATGTCATACGATAGTTTTAAAAGGCTTTAAATTTAAAAACGAATTCTGGACATTTCCGCTCTATTGTGCGGATAAGACCTCCGGTATGAGGTTTCGAGCCCTAATTTCAATTTAAAACAGTAAGACCCAGACAAAAAGTTTCGGCATATAATCTACATGAGAGGAAAGAGCAACTATTCAGCTTTTATCTCATATAAGTCATTATTTAGTTAAAATGTCATACGATAGTTTTAAAAGCCCTAAAAGTTAAAAACGCATTTCGTCCATTTCCGTGTGTACTGTGCGGATAAGACCTCCCGTATGCCGGTTACAGCCTTGGATTCAATTTAAAACAGTAAGACACAGACAAAAAGTTTCGGCATGTGACCTATATGACAGTAAAGAGCAACTATTCAGCTTTCCTCTCATATAAGTCATTATTTAGTTAAAATGTCATACGATAGTTTAAAAAGCATTAAAAGATAAAAACGCATTTCGTCCATTTCCGTGTGTACTGTGCGGATAAGACCTCCCGTATGCCGGTTACAGCTTTGGATTCAATTTAAAACAGTAAGACCCAGACAAAAAGTTTCGGCATGTGACCTATATGAGAGTTAAAAGCAACTATTCCGCTTTCCTCTCATATAAGTCATTATTTAGTTAAAATGTCATACGATAGTTTAAAAAGCATTAAAAGATAAAAACGCATTTCGTCCATGTCCGTGTGTACTGTGCGGATAAGACCTTCCGAATGCCAGTTACAGCCTTGGATTCAATTTAAAACAGTAAGACCCAGACAGAAAGTTTCGGCATGTGACCTACATGAGAATAAAGAACAACTATTTACCTTTTATCTCATATAAGTCATTATTTGGTTACTTAACTGCTTAAAGTATCATTTTTAGGTAAGTTGAGAGCCATCCTTAATAAAAACATACAGCATTTGTCTACGCTTTGGACAGGTAACACCAAACACCAAAGGAATGATTCGTACCCGCGGCTTTCTATGTGGAAAACGTGTCTCTTGTATTTCCAACATTTGGGGGGGGGGGGGGGGGGGGGGGGGGTTGTCAGTCGCTTGAGAATCTGAGCTAGGATTTTCTGTCGATCAAAGTTATTCAGGTTCACTTTCTGCCTCGGACGTTTGCTAAGATGTATGGAAATTTAAATGTATTAACTATCACCATTACAAAACGCTTAGCACGCCTCCCGTTCGAGCCGGTTATACTTTCGCTCTCCTCGATCTCTTTTCAGAGCAGTCTCATTCTTTAAAATCTCTCTCTCTGCCTCCCCCCCCCCCCCCCCCCCCCCCCCTCTCAGACTCGCACACAACATCCATCGGTAATTATGTGAAACGTCCCCAATCTCCCCTTCTATCCTTATTATAGACGGAATAATGCTATAAATAAATTGCGAGAATATGAAGGAAAAGTGAATATGCAGCCTTTTCTTTTATATTCTTTGTTTTTAAAAGGTAAAGACAAAAATTGAAATTCTCTATTTTGATCCAACAGGTGCCATTCAACATTATCAATCGGCCGACACTTCATTCAGGGTGCAAAGGAAACAGTATTCACTATAAAGAATCACACTCCCGCATCTACACGTCAACCGTAGTTTCATGCCCGCAAATTGACAATAATGAGTGATGTCACTGGGACCGTTCTCACTTGCCTGTCCTCATTACCCTTGATTAGATAATGAGAAATTGGTATCAATTTTATCAGTAGATGCAACTCTACCATTTACGGCTGAAATTATTCAGATTATAAAATTTTGACCTACTCTATAGGGCACACATATGTAATTCATCCGCTCGCAATGCATGAAATTAATTGATTAGAAATATTCATATAAAATCGATTGATTGTCCTCAGTAAATTTAAAAAGCGTAAATGGTGTTTAATAGACTTACTCTTTTCAATTTGACACCTTAGCCGAAGTTGGCTAGCTTTTTATTATTTTTAAAGGATTTATTTTATCACTGGTGCACTTCCACTGTTTCTATGTGCAAATGGGCTGAAATTCGGCTAGCCTTGTTTCAGCCTAAATATCTTTTTTTAACGCCGGGAAAGTGCCCAAATTAGGTACTTTATTTAAGAGATATTTATATTTTGTCTCTATTCTGTGAATTTAAACGATTTCTACCGAGGGGTGTTCAAAATATGATTTATAGACAACCTTCGTTATAACACGTGAGTGAATGGGGCCGTGAATTACTTATGTGAGCCCTATTGGTCGCTGGCTTATTGGTCGCCAGTTTCAAGGAGCGTTACTGCCGGCGTGTGGCTGTGTCCAGCCATATCATACGCGTTGTTCGGATACAACAACACGCGTGTGGCTGGATGGTAAAGACACACGCGTGTGGCTGTATACACCTTATTTTTGATGAGAAATAAACAGCATGTTAATGTACATGTATTTCATTTAATCTTTAATCAGGTGTTCATACAATGATTATGCTTATTTATGCATGTCTTCCACACAGAGCGTAAGCCTATTTCCTGCGTACGAGGGGAAAGCGACTTCAATTCAGTGTGCCATAAGGACGGTCAACGATTATGGTGGTAAGATACAATACATGTAGGTTTTGCATGTTAATTTTAAAATTAAGATATGTATTCATGAAAAAGGCTTTTGAATTATTAGAATAACAGTTGATTGTGTTGTACCTGAAGTGATTTCATGTTTAATGGCAGAAAAGAAGCAATATTCTGGCCTACATGTGTTACATGTAACTCTAGCCCTCATCTTCCCCAGAACTCTTGGGCTGAACCGTAGCTGTTGTGGCATGTCCCTCTTATTTTGGCAGCTGTTTATAATTTTCAAGAACTGTTTTCTATATTTCATTGACATGTCATACACCGATCCCTGCATTGAATACGCTCATTTTTGCATGTGATGTACATGTATTTCATTGAATTTTTAATCTGGTGTTCATACAATGATTATGCTTGCTTATACATGTCATCCACCGGGAACGTAAGCCTATTTCCTGCGTACGAGAGGAAAACGACTACAATTCAGCGTGCCGTGAACTCCACCACAGGACGGTCAAAGATTATGATGGTAAGAAACAATACATGTAGGTTTTTCATGTTAATTTTAAAATTAAGATATGTATTCATTAAAAAGGCTTTTGAATTATTAGAATAACAGTTGATTGTGTTGTACCTGAAGTGATTTCATGTTTAATGGCAGAAAAGAAGCAATATTCAGGCCTACATGGAACTCTAGCCCTCATCTTCCCCAGAACTCTTGGGCTGAACCATAGCTGTTGTGGCATGTCCCTCTTATTTTGGCAGCTGTTTATAATTTTCAAGAACTGTTTTCTATATTTCATTGACATGTCATACACCGATCCCTGCATTGAATACGCTCATTTTTGCATGTGATGTACATGTATTTCATTGAATTTTTAATCTGGTGTTCATACAATGATTATGCTTGCTTATACATGTCATCCACCGGGAACGTAAGCCTATTTCCTGCGTACGAGAGGAAAACGACTACAATTCAGCGTGCCGTGAACTCCACCACAGGACGGTCAAAGATTATGGTGGTAAGATACAATACATTTAGGTTTTTCATGTTAATTTTAAAATTAAGATATGTATCAATGATTATGCTTAATTTTGCATGTCATCCACAGAGAACGTAAGCCTATTTCCTGCGTACGAGAGGAAAACGACTATAATTCAGCGTGACGTGCAGTCCACCAAAGGACGGTCAAAGATTATGGTGGTAATATTCTGGGTAAGATACAATACATGTAGGTTTTTCATGTAAATTTTAAATTAAGATATGCATTCAGGGCGTATCAGGATTTTCCAATGGGGGGGGGGGGCAGGAATTATTGATCGCCGTCATGGGGAGAAATTTTTGCTTCTGAAGAAGGGCTGAGATGCAAAATAGTGCTATATAGTGCTATATTTTTTTTTACGACGGCAACAGGCGCCCCCCCCCCCCTGGATACGCCACTGGTATTAATGATTATGCTTATTTTTGCATGTCATCCACAGAGAACGTAAGCCTATTTTCTGCGTACGAGAGGAAAACGACTACAATTCAGTGTGCCGTGCACTCCAAAGGACGGCCAAAGATTATGGTGGTAAGATACAATACATGTAGGTTTTTCACGTTAATTTTAAAATTAAGATACATATTAATTAAAAAAGGCTTTTGAATCATTAGAATAACAGTTGAATGTGTTGTTTATGTGATGTACAAGGAAGTTACGCAGATTTCTTGCGTATGCAGCGTGCCGTGAACTCCACCAAAGGATGGTCAACGATTATGGGAATTCCCGCCAAATTGATATTTCAATTATCCTGCATGTGTATGTGTAGATTCTCAATATATGTACTTGTGTAATGTGCAATAGTAAACCATGATACATGACTTGTGTATGTATAGTAGCTACAATGTATATACCAGTCCCACCTGTGTTAAATGGTGTACTGCAAAGCAATGGAAGAGTGTTTTCCGACTTGACTCGTGATTTTTTAGGTTAATATTTGTCTTGAGTATCAATATTTAAAGCAAAAAATGATACAAATTAGTTTTGTGGAGTTTATTTCCCTGAATTTTTCCCACATTTAGTGTAAAACATTGTTACTTTTACTGCAAAGCACCAGGTACAAATGTTTAGCCTGCTGCTGTAGCTCTAGGGTATATATTGAGGTGCCTGATGCCTGAACTCCGGGGGGGGGGGGAGCCAGCAGTAACTGCCTCAGTGAACTGCTGGATTTCAAAGTTTTCACTCATGGTAACAGTTTAATTTTTCATCTCCTAGAGGCATACTGCAGTTTATATTTGATTATAACTTTATCTCAACATATTTTGGGTAAGATGGTTGACATTTCCTTTGCAAATGAAACCCCAGAATATGAATTTGCATGTTTGGGGTTGATATTTTTACTAAAACCATTTCACATGACATGTTCTGAATTTTCATAAGAAATTCTGAATTCTGAACATCAGATGTTGGGAGGTCTGCACATGCATGCCTTAAACACGAGTTCCCTCATCGCTTAAATATTCCAATGGTTGAATTTTAATGCTACGTTGCATGGGTTCGAATCCCATGAAGTTCAAAATATCACCTCCGAACTTTCATTGGTGGCAACAGCATGAAATGAGACCAAAGCGTTCTACGCGATCTAAAGTCGTAATGAATAATATTTATCATAAGTAGTTTTTATCATAATCATTATCATTTTATTATCATTATTATGATAGCACTATTGATGATAAAATGTTGGAAGGTGACAGAGATTATTCCATAATGAACATAAGAATAATGATAAAGACACAAATTATTGTCATTCTTATTTTTAATTTTGTTATCATGAGTATTATTACCATATTATTATAAGCATATTTATATTAGAATTATGATCACCTTTATCTTTATTATTATTAATACTGGTACTTGTTTAAATAATCATGCATTTTTAATGCTAGTGCTTTATGTATATCTTAACTGGATAGTTTTGTTGACATGAGTATTATCATTATTATAAACATTTATGCATAGAGGTCATTGTTTACTTGAAAATGGCTGGTTATTTCTGATCTGACAATGGCGGAGGCAGAAAACTTCATTTGATGTATTGTACATTCATTCTCTACCTGATTACAGAGATAGAAGGATGGATGATATGTGACCCGAAGCCTCAAAACCTACAATAAGTCGCACGGACCACAACAACGTAGCAAACAGCCCAAAATATTAAATTTGCTTGGATCAGTCGATTTTCTGTTTTTGATAGAAATGGGTAGTTTCATTATCATTCTATCATATCTCAAGTTTGTGAGTCGTAATTCGACTTAGAAATATGTTTTGGGGGCATTTTAAAATGACTCCTTTTTCACCTGTCGAGCTAATGAATGTTTGGACAGCTTTTGTAATACTTTCATTCAATGCCAAATTACTACTTTACCTCCAAAGGTCTATACCTTTAGTATTACATTGATTTTTGGAGTGAGTAACGAATAGGTCCTCCTGGAGCAGCGTGCCAAAATTCAGTCTAATCTGACAATCCCTTCATACCATTTGCTATGGCCATTTTAATACCCAGTTTTACTTGGGCACACACAGAGAGCTAAGGTTTAGCACTATTTTGTTCCGAACTTAAAATGACCATTTTCTCTGAATAGGAGTTATTGATTGCTGGTTACATACTGATTCTACATGTGATATTTAAAGGTGTTATCATTGAGTAATCTAGGCCAGTGATATACCATTGGAAAGCTGAGAATCTCTACTGTATAAAATGTATAAAACAAAAACAATCATTTTGGCGACTTATTGTAGGTTTTGAGGCGTCGGGTCACATATAGAAGAATGGAAGGATATAAATATGGATGGATGGAATGATAGAAACTGACATGATACATATATGGAGGGATGAACTGAAAGAGGATACAGGGAGAGATGAGATGATTTGATGGAAGAGTGAAAGGTCACAGAGAGAGAATAATGAAAGGATATACATGTATAAAGATGGATGGATAGATTGAAGGGAAAGAGAGAAAAATATGAAGATGACAGAGATATAGAAGGATGGATGATATAGAAGGAAAATAGAAGGATAATAAATGACTTCAATTTCATTGGGTTAGGGTTAGGGTTTAAAAAAATATAAATGACTTCAATTTGATTTTTTCTTGCATATTCCAATACGGTATCACTAAAACTAATTGAAAAACAACAAAAAGTAAAAAGCTAATTGAAAAACAAAAAAGTTTTTAAAAAAATAAAAAATAGGCTGCAGGGCTACAAAGCAGTCTTTTTTTTGGGGGGGGGGGGGAACACAAAAGTCACTTTTGGGGTACTTAAAGGTGTCTAGGGTTAGGAACCTGCTTTTTGGTACAAAAGTGATCAGAATTTCTTTATTTCTTCATATTTTACCGGGATTTTCGGATATGTTGTAGTTGACGTGTGCCTCTTCGCACCGGCACCAGTTTTTTGTACGTTTTTCTGTTCCATCATAATGATATCATCGCTTTAACCGTCAAAAGACACGCGCGGGTCCTTTTTCTACCGAGTATGGTTCCCGCATAGGGTAAGGAAAACGCTCTTTACTAGACTGTTCTACGGCGCGCTAGTAATCATTTGACGTTTGTCTGACCTCTAACCCTTTCGAAAAACTTCGTCAAAATCCATTTTGCCCCCAAAAATGCAGGTGTTTCAAAAGTAGCTAACAAGGCATCTTGTATTTTCCAGAGAGTTTTCACCAACTTGAAATCTACATCCGATAATTTTTTGCCAGGAAGCCCATCCTAAAAGACGCAACATATCCAAATTTCATTAATAACCCTACATTTTGAGGGAGTTATGCCAATTTTTTGGATTAAAAAAGTTAGGGTTTTGGGACTAAAAGCGGCAAAATCCTAACCCTAACCTTATTTTGCATGACTCCATTTTCTTTTTCCCAGCTTGAATGAACTTAATTTTTTTTTTAAATGACGACTAATTATTCATCTTTAAACCATTAAAAGCATTATTGCCTGCTTTAATGGGAAAGGGTATTAATATTACTAACCCTAATAGTATGCAATATGGCTTGAATTGGCTTGAATTGGGGAAAAGCACCCTTGCTGCATATCAACGCAGAGGGCAGCTCTCCACTTTACAAATTGTCATCCCATAGGGTTGTGTACATTGTACCTCTCAAAAATTGAGTTGAACTTGAAGTTTTAGGTTTGGATCGGATCGGATCGGAGAGATGGAAGGAGGATAGACTGAAGGAGCTCCTGTCCGAAATTCAGCGTTCCACCGGTCAACGATCATGGTGGTAAGATGCAATACATGTAGGTTTTTCATCTTAATTTTAAAATTAAGATATCTATAAATTAAAAAGGCTTTTGAATTATTAGAATAACAGTTGAATGTGTTGTACCTGAAATGATTTCATGTTAAATGACAGAAAATAAGCAAGCGCCTGTCTGTAGCCCTTATCAAACAAGGGGGTGTGGCACTTATGCCAAGTGCCCTGCCCCCTTTGTTTGCTCTTTTATTTTATTAGAATCGTACAGTTATGCGTGTGCGCAGACATGGGCACTGCTCAGACTTGGCCACTCTAGATCTAGACATACTGTTTAAACACAGCAATATGCTGTTTTATGGGAGACATAAAGGGCAAAGCTACCCACTTTGTTTCCAGCCGCTAAATATTCATTTTATTCAGCTTGTTCAGGGGTTAATGCAAATTTATTTAAATATCTTGGTTCTACATATTCTGAAGTTAAATCGCTGAGAAAATTACAACGGACGAATGTCAATTAGGCCTACCGCTAGATTCATTTTCAAGACTAGTGTCTAGTGATGATGTCGATGCCCGTGTCAAATTTTGTTCACAAAATGAAAGGGTCTAAACTAAAGCTACACTGTAAAAACTAAAGTGCTAAATCACCATTTAAAAGGCCCGAGGAGTGACCACTTTTTCAAAAAGGCAGATTAACAATTTTAACATGCTGGATCCAACACTATAAAGGTTGTATCTATCAGGTTTAAGAGGTTGATCTGCCATTTTGAAAAGGTGGTCACTCCTCGGCCCCTTTAAATGGTGATTTAACATTTTAGTTTTTAGAGTGTACGCACATGTAATAAATGAATGCAAATGTTGATTTTGACTGATGTAAATTTAACACTGAATTCCAAATAGCCGGATAATAATAATCACAAATATAGAGGGAAATTACTCATTCTTTTTGGCAGACGTAAAAAATACTTTAATTGCTCAGGGGGGGGGGGGGGGGAGGGGGGTGGGTGCAGGGAGGGGGGATTTCCCCCTTCCTGCGCGAAGCGCGAAAGCTTTGAGCAAATTCGAGAGAAAGATAACGGCTCGTAGTACCTTTTTTAGGCGGAAAGTTAGTTCGACGCTCTGACTGCTTTTCAATTATTTGGACGCAATACAGGGGGGGTTCCCCCTTCCCGCGCGAAAAGTTTTTAGTTATTGAAGAACCGTTTTTGTCTCTCACTTCCCCCCGATTTTTCGCTCTTGCTGGTTTTTTTGTTTGTTTTGTTTTTTGTTTTTTTGTTTTTTTTTTTGGGGGGGGGGCATGGAACCTTTCTGCCGGCTACGCGCCTGAAAGGTTCAACATTTGAAAGAATTCTCCTTCGCTCTCCTTGCTAAATTTCAGTGGTCGATTGCAAAATTTCCCGGGTAAAATTGAAGAAATTGGGTTTCTACGGGCAAAAAAATGAAAAAAAATATACCACTGGGTCGTATAGCAATGTAGATAAGTTTGGACACTCGGGATTGGAAATAGTGTCATTTTATTTTAGGCGGGGGAGGGGGAGGACAGAGCTAAAATTTAAAAAGCCTAGGGGCGGGCGTTCAGCGCTAAAAGTCAAATCAATGGCCCTGACGGGATTTAGGGGTGTCAACATTTTAAAAATCCGAGTGCTAAAATGTTGAATCGCTAGGGAGGGTGGAGGCGGAGTGGGTGGGGCGGAGCTAAAGTTAAAGAAGAGCCGGGGGAGGGGGGTTGAGCGCTAAAATATTTAAATATGCTGAGAAAAAGGGCGGGGGCTGGGGCAGCGTTCAAGTTCTAAAAAACCCAGGAAAAGAGTGCTAACATCTTAAAGGCCGGAGAAGTGATGAAAAAGCTCGGGAGGGGGGGGGGGGTCGAGCGCTAAAATATATAATTGCTAGGCATTGGGGGGGAAGGGGGCTCTAAAGTTTTAAAAAGCCAAAGAAAGGGGAGAGCCAAAAAAAAAAAGACCGTGCATTGCCGGTAAAAGAGGAAGTGAACACTTGAAATTTACTAAGCCGAGAAAAGGGGATGTGTCCAGAACTTTAAAAAATCCCTTGATAGTAGGGAATAGGGGGAGTGGAGGGCGCTGAACAAAATTTAGAAAGAAAATGTTGGGTGGCACTAAATTTTTTTGAAAAGCTGCGCAGGAGGGGGATGGGGATTGAGCGATACAAAATGAAAACGCTGGGCATTGCATGGGAAGGAGGCGCTAAATGCTTTAAAAGGCGTGAAAAGAGTAGGGCGTCGCTAAAATGATCGCTGGTGAGGAGGGGGGAGGGGAGGGGGCGGGCTAGAGATTTCAAAGGCTGGGGAAGATTTGATGGGGGTCGGCGCTAAATTTTTTAAACAGCTGGAAGGGTGATTGAGCCCTAACAAATCGAATCGCTGGGCATTGCGGGGAAATTAGGGCGCTAAAAATTCAAAAAATCCGAGAAAGTGGGGGGGGGGGGGGGTCGAGTGTTTAAATTCAATATCGCCGAAAAAAGGGGAGCGGGTCGGGTGACAAAATTTTGAACAACTGGAAAAAGGGTAGGGGTCGTGCGCTAAAAATGTTGATTGCTGAGAAGGGCGGAGGGGGGGGGGGGCAGAGCTAAATTTTAAAAAGCCTAGGGGCGGAGGTTCAGCGCAAAACAGTCGAATCGCTTGCCATGTCGGGAATAAGGGGTGTCAAGCCCCAAAAAAGCGGAGGGGGTCGAGTGTTAAAATGTTGAATCGCTAGGGACGGCGGAAGCGGAGGGGGTGGGACGGAGCTAAAGTTATTGAAGAGCCGGGGGAGGGGGGGGGGGGCGTTGAGCGCTAAAACATTGAAATGCTGGGAAAAGGAGAGAGGCACGATAATATCTAATCGCTTGGCACTTTGGGAGGGGGCTGGGGCAGCGTTCAGGTTCTAAAATGACAGGAAAAGAGCGCTAACATCTTAAAAGCTGGAGAAGTGCCTAAAAAGCCAGGGAAGGGGGGGGGGGGGGTCAAGCGCTAAAATATCAAATTGCTAGGCATTGTGGGGGAAGGGGGCTCTAAAATGTTAAGAACCGAGGAAAGGGAGAGCTAAAAAAACAAAACATGAATTGCTGGGAAAAGAGGAAGTGGACGCTTAAATTTTACAAAGCCGAGAAAATGGGAGGGAATTCAGAGCTTTTTTTGAAAGCCCTTGATATCAGGGGATGGGGGAGGGGTAGGCGCTGAGCAAATTTTTAAAAGCCGTTCGGTGGCACTACAAATTTTGAAAGCTAGGGAGGAGGAGGATGGGTGTTGAGCAACAAAAAAAAATGAAACGCTGGGCATTGCATGGGAAAAAAAAAGGGAGGGTGTCCAGCGCTAAAAATGATCACTGGTGAGGGCGGAGGGGAGGGGGCGGGGCTAGAGATTTCAAAGGCTGGGGAAGATTTGAGGGGGTCGGAGCTAAAAATTTTTAAAAAGCTGGAGGGGTGATTGAGCCCTAACAAATCGAATCGCTGGGTATTGCCGGGGAAAGGGAGCTAAAAATTCTTAAAAACCGAGGAATGGAGGGGGGGGGGGGGGGCGAGGGGTCGACCGCTAAAACTGCCAAATCACTGGGGGGGGGGGGGGGGGGGTAGGTGGGTTGGAAAGGGGCAAAATAAAAATACTGAATAGCCGGGGAATGTAGCTGGTGCTAAGATCTTGAATTGCCGGGGAAATGGGGAAGTGGTTGTCCCCAAAGAAGAGAAGGGAGCTGAAGAGAAGGGAGCTGGGTGCGGGGCAAAAGTCTTACTTCGGAGGGTATGGGAGCAGGTTCCAAAGGCTAAAATTCATTTTATTGGGAGTGCAGAGGGGCTCTGTCATCAACAATTTCCACGGCGGGGGAAAGGAATCTCAAAATAACATTTAATTTAATTTAAAAAACGGCAGCCCCCGAGGTGTGAAATGCGGAATATGCTACTGAACCTCGTCAGCGACTAAGCATTACGCCTGTGTGCTTGCTAAAATATGAGAGAAAAGTCATGACCTTCTTCGGCCACCGCCCTCTAACCCAGACATTGAAGGGGTTGCAGCCATACTCGGGATTTGCATCCCCACCCCCACAAAAACAGCCTGTCTGACATTGACTGGATCCGCCACTGAACGGTGGGAGCAGCACAACATACACGACATAATTATACTGGACCTTGCGATCCGTGGATTACCGAGGATGTTGTGTCAATAGTGACGAGAGGTGTCAATAGTGACGAGAGGCGTCTCTGTACTAGGTTCATCCTGGGATAGTCATGATAACAATCCTAGGTTTAGAATAGGATATTTTGTCGATCGGCTGGCTGGTAAGCCAAATCAAAGAACAATGGCCATACCTCTTTGTTCCAATTTTGTTCACCAAGCATATCACAACTCTTACTGGTGTTGACATTACTTCAACCGTTTTGAAGGCATTCAGGAGAAATGGGGAGATGAGAGAATGATGCCCGCCCATTTGTAGAAGCAGTGTCTGGAAAAGAGGATGTCAACTTGCACGAGGTTGCTTGGGCAGTCTTGAGAGGAATGCAGAGCCTGTACAAGAGAAGGACGATGCCCTCTTCCTCCTCCGGAATGTAAGATTTAATAATTACATTATATTCTTAACAAAAAAATGCTAAAATATGTTGCGTTATATCCCTCATCGTAAGATTGTTGCATTAGGAGTGTACACAACAAGAAAATTAATAGTTTTACCAGAAAAGCTGTTTCATGCTGACGTCATCTAATAGTTCATTTTCCCCATTAATATAGGGAAAAGGTGAACTATTTGATAACGTCAGTGGGAAAATATGAACCTTTCGTTTTTTCTTGCCAGCCTCCCTCAAACCCCCCCCCCCTATCGACTCACGACGCGAAGGGGGAGGGTGTAGCCATGGCACACCCCATCTAAAAAATCAATCTATCAATTGCCTGCCGCCCATCCAAGTATTATTGCAAGTACATAATGAAAACTGAAAATTAACTCAAGATTGGAAAGGACCTTCAAACTTTGGGACTGCTATATT